>CABHPR010131315.1:0-46140 GCA_902168415.1 Peromyscus melanophrys
ACACACACACACACACACACACACACACACATACACACACACACACACACTCCTAATAAAACCTATTAAGTCTGCATAATATAGTTTACTATTACTTGCATGTATTTTTTCTTACAGCATATGTGCTACCTTGCTTTCTCTAAGATACACACATTTCATGTATAGATGTGTTGCTGTATTTAAGCTGTGGTTTATGGAATTGTCTTTGAGGAGCATGAAGTTTAAAATGTAGAGTTCTGTGGCAGGGTCAAAAGGTTTTTATAGCATTGACTTGCTTCTCACTAAGGATAAATACATAGGGCGCAACTGATCAATCCAGCCATGCTTCTAGTCTTGCCTTTGACCTCCTCTGAACATTGTCTTACTTCCTTCTAATGAATGCCCCATTGTCCAGGATCTTTCCACAATTCCTGTCTCTGACTTTACTATGTTTTCTTTGTTTCTTTCCAGATTGTTAGATGTGTGGTGAAACATTTTTTGCAGGCTCGACTTTCACCATCGAGGCTCAGTCCCCTGTTCAGTATCACAGAAGTATAGAAAGCACAACAAATGACTGTGAGGATTGGGGAAGAAGGAGAGTCTAAATTAGAAGAAACAAAAACAAATGACAATATACAATACCTTGATGGGAAAGAGGAAACGGGAAACACTTTAACAACAAAAAGTAGCCAAGAAAAGAAACAAAGGTTGAGTGGAAGTGACAACTATGAAGACAGAGAGTAAATAGTCAACCTGCTGACAGTGTAATTCAAAAGAAGAAAGTCGAATCTAGCAGAGGAATGGAGCACCAGGATCTAATGTTTAAGTATGAACCCCTGAAGCTGAAGAGATTCCCCATCAAATACCTGCATGCTGCAAGGAAGAGCTATGAATGCGGAACAATACAGTACTGGAATCAAAAACACAAAGCAAACACCAGGTGTGATGGTGCATACCAGTGAGGTTGAGGCAGGAGGATAGCGATTCTAAGACAGCCTGGGCCACATAGCAACACCCTGCCCACCACCAAAAGGAGTAAAATTTCTTTGTGTACATAGACACAAAAGAAATCATGCAACTTAAGAGGTAAACTGAATATCAAAACAAAAAAAATCATGACTTTCAAAAAGCCATACTTTTGTGTTAGAAAAATATAGCAAAATAGTTGTTTTTAAAATAAAATGATCTAAGGATTCCAGAAAAATTTGATTTCTATGATGAAAGTCTTTCTGTGTCCCATGGCCCAACAAATTGTCAATATTTGAGAACTCTGGTATAATAACATCATTGTGAACCTTTCGTAAGAATCCAGTAGACCACACCATAGACGGCTGAAATGACTTGAGAGTCTTCAAACAGGGATGATTTAGGTTCTAAGTATAGGCAAACTGGGTATAGAAGTAAGGCACAGATTTTAGGCAGTGTGGATTTTAGGCTCTGTGAACAAGGGGTCATGTATCCTGCCTCCAGAGTATGCAAGCAGCCATAGAACCTTTTCAAATGAAAAGTCTGGCTGTGTTCATAGACCACATACAATCAGTAGTTGGTAGAATTTGGCCAGGTCTGAACCTTGCTCACCCCGATTCGGGCATTCCGTGTCAAAGGCTGCCACTTTCAAAATACATGACTCACAGTCTGTGAGTGTAGATGAAAGGGTGCTCGAAGGCCCAGCCTTATCAAGTCAATGCTGAACTGGGCTGAGAATTTGAAGCAAACACTGAGTTCAGAAGACCCTGCTACCTTAGCGAGGTAAACATTGATACCTGAACTGTTAGCACAGTTTAGCTGATCGCTACAGATACTTTGAAAAGTAAGTAAATAAAGCTGACTGGGGCAACCTACAATGTAAAAGTGATGAAACAGACAGAAAATGCAGCCCGATCTGGTTTCTCGGACTGAACACACACATGATAAAGTCACAATGAAAGGCGAGGAAGAGATGACCCCGGGCAAGCAGTTTGCGGGTTACACTCAGGGAAGGCAGGATCACCGCTCCTCCAGAGCATGTGGAAAGGCGCCCAGGGTCGCCGGTTGCTTTTTGTTTTTTGATCTCGGGAGGTGAGGGCTTATTTCCAGAGAGTTTGCCTTAAAATCACCAGGCTCTCCACTTATTAGTTCTGCTTTCTTATTGTTGTTTCATTCGACAATAAAAAGGTCAAGATGTGTGTAAGAACCAATCTGGTAGAGATAAGCTATCTTCATATATTTGAACAGCTGTGGGAATAGACAGATAGAGGCTATAAAATATGGGACTCCTTAGCAGGCAGTGGGGCCAGAAAATGTGTAAACACTTTCCAATTGGTGATTTCTTTCACCCCTCATACGCTCTGCCTTCAACAGCTAGCCTGCATTTCTTTGAAGTGTAACATAGTACCAAATGGTGCATTTTTCAGTACGAAGTCTGCTGGCCTACATTCATACATAAATTATGCTCAACACACATTTGTTGATTATAAATTATTACCATTTTTTTTCTGATAAATCCAGTGCTTTCTACCTTACTGCTCACCCTTTTTTTTTCTTTTTTTCTGGTAAAATCGTTTTAAGCTCACAGAATAAGCATAAGACAATGCCGAAGCAAACCCAACCCCAGGAGCGACGCCTCTTTGACTCCTGCTAATCAGCACTATGTCAGATGATACTGCTATTTTAATCACGCTGCTATAATGTCTTCAGTTAACTTCTCCAAGTCCCTGCATTTCCAGACAGAAATGCATTTCAAAACACCATATTTAATCCTTTTGCCTTCAAGACATATTATCCTTCTCTTTGATCTGAACAAATTTTGAGACAGGACAAATATTTGAATATTAAAATACTGTGGACATTCTCCACCACCATGGTGTATGGGGAATAGTGGATACATTTTAGACGTATGAGCACCTGCCAAGTTTTGAATTCCACTTGCCCCTGTGACCCATGTCTAAAGAGAATACTCATGTACTCCACCAAGTTTTCATTTACAAAATAATAACCCCAAGAATGATTAGCTTCTTCAATGATAAATAGACAAGAATTTGGCCCAGTAGAACTTGGAAGAAAACAAAATTCTGTAGTATATTAAATATAAAATATTGTTAGTTATAAGATGGAATATTACTTTGGTCTCTTTAGACAGTAATAGCATTCAGTCTGTTGACATGAAAGACAAGATTTCTAATCAGAAAGTGGCAGTCTCTATATTTCATGGGTAACCAGCATGAAAGAACTGCATACAACCCTTCATTTCTGAAGTGAGGTGCACACAGATGGAAGACACTTGCTCAGGACAGGAGAGTACGGCCATGCTTTCTCTGCTGCCTACTGTCAAGGGGCATGTAAAACACAGCAGCTTACTGATCACTTCAGCAGACTCCAGTCTCAGGAACCAGCGCAAGTCACAGGGTCTTGATCATCACACTCCCAGCAAGGGCATTGCTGTAAGGAAAGCTTTTCAGGGAGGTGAACAAGCAATTGCAATGGAAAGGAAATATTTCCTAGATTGCAGGGAGCTTCTGTTTAAGCAGAGGGGCGCAAGAAGGCAGCATGATTCTCCAAACACACTGCTGCTCTGCAGAGAGACTTGAGTCATGTCAATCTTGGAAGGTTTTTAGGCAAGGGTTTATCAAAGTCTATCCTATGATGAATGTTTCCAGGCCATCATGCATTTGCTTAATAAGTTTACTTCTTAGTTTCATATTTGATACAGGCTTTTTGTGTTGAACCCAGCAATCAAAAACCTTCTTGCTAAAAAGCAAACCTTAGACTCTAGAAGGGGCACATGCAATGTATGCCCCCCTATTGTCTACCAGTCTGCTTTTCATCACAAAAATAAAACTTTAAAAATATTTAGAATTATTGCTGGGCAGTGGTGGTGCATGCCTTTAATCCCAGCACTCAGGAGGCTGAGCCAGGCGAATCTCTGTGAGTTCAAGGCCAGCCTGGGCTATAGAGTGAGTTCCAGGAAAGGCGCAAAGCTACACAGAGAAAATCTGTCTCAAAAAACAAAAAAAAAAATAGAATTATTAAAGCACATCTGTACTACTGAAAAAATTCAAGAAACTGATGACACAAAATTAATTCAATTATTATATAAACAACAAAACACATTTCAAGTTTGTACTTTGAGGTCCAGGTTCCGAGAATTACGGGAAAGATGATGAGACAATGAGGAAACCTCACAGGTAGCTTGATTATTTCTTACAAAACTGTTCATTTTAATCAGAGGCTTACATCTTGCTCTTTTGCCATGGCAACAGGTAGAGAATCCTGTACCCAGAGGTTACAGTGATGATCTTCATTAAGCTCAGAAGAGGCCTTGCTGCATTCCAGTGATTAGACTGCAATGAACTAATTTGAGTGTTTCCACTCAGGTCTGAGTAACATTTTCTGACCTTAATGGAGGATAGGGTGCTAAGCTGGGTAACAGACTTGACCATATTGGTTTCTCAAATCTATGAAATGGGAATGTCTGGCTTGTTTTTTTTTTTTTTTTTTTAATCCAGAACGAGTTCCCCTACATCTGGGTGGGAGAAAGGGATCCTCTTTCTTTTTGTCCCACAACACAATGTACTTACCCTTGTCTAGCCTATTTTCTCTTGCTATGGGCCCTACACAGAGATCGGCAAAGGTGTGGCCACATAGGGTGTGCCTGTCATACTGTGGCACAGTGCCCTTTCACATGAGTCTGAATCTTCTTATTTCCACTTTTGAGAAACTACTCATTTGCTTAATGAAGTGAAGATAATAATTCTAATAATGAAAATGCAGCCACGGTAAACAAACTCCTCAAGAAAGACAAGTACTAAAGGTTTAATTATCATGCTCAGAGAAGAAGATGGTTTCAGAACACAGCATTAAACACCACAAACTTCCCTGAAACGTTAGTGTATGTTTAGCAACACTTTGTGTATGTGTGTGGTCATATGTTCATAAGTGTGTATGTGTACGTGTTTGTGTGCAGTCATACACATGCATGTGTGTGTATCTGCATAGATGTGTATGAATGTGAAGATATTGAGTGTCTTCCTTAATTGCTTTTCTATCTTATTTTTTGGGGGCTTGGGGTGATCTATCAGTAAGCCTGTAGCTCACTGATTTAGCTGGACTGGATAGCCAGCAAACCCCAGGGACCCTTTGCTGCCCCAGAGCAGAACTACAGGTACAGGCTCCTGTGTTCAGCTTCTTATGTAGCATTGGGACTATGAACCTGTGTCTTGGTGCGTATGTGGCAATACCAACTGGCTTGTCTCCCCAGCCATTAGCAATGCTTGCTATCATCCTCATTGTGTATCTGATTTACATGCTTTTCATCTTTGGTTGATAAATAAAACGCTGATTGGCCAGTAGCCAGGCAGAAAGTATAGGCAGGGCAAGCAGAGAAGGAGAATTCTGGGAAGAGGAAAGGCTGAGTCAGGAGTCACCAGCCAGATACAGAAGAAGCAAGGTGACAAGGCAGAACTGAGAAAAGGTACCAAGCCATGTGGCTAAACATAATAAGAATTATGGGTTAATTTAAGTGTAAGAGCTAGTCAGTAATAAGCCTGAGCAAATGGCCAAGCAGTTATAAATAATATTAATCCTCTGAATGATTATTTTATAAGCGGGCCACGGAACTGGGGTGCTTGGTGGAGAAACTTTCTGGCTACAAGGGTTGTGGAGTGGCACCTTGAATTCCTTCCAATTTAAAGTTATTCTCACAGGGAAAAAGTAGGCTTGGCAGTCAGCTTTTCTATGTAATGAGCTGTGTGATTATGAGAATCTCTTCATTAGGTTAGAAACTATCTGTACATATGACACAGTACTGAGGTCATATTATTTATCTGCTAAGAAGAAACAGCTAAACCTAGGAAATTTACAGGGGATTAAGAATTTAATGTTATGAGATGAAAAGCCAGGAGGGGCTCGCAAGCCTTTAGTCTCAGCACTTGGGAGGTAGAGGCAGGTATATCTCTGACTTCAAGGCCAGCCTGGGCTAAAGAGCCACTTCCAGGACAGCAAGGGCTACCCATAGAAACCCTGCCTTGAAAAACCAAACCAAACCATACCAAACCAAACCAGAAGAGAGACACCCCCCTCCAAATTGTAATGAGATGATAACTGATCTCATCTGACAGCAACAGCAAATGTAAAATAAATTATTCTTTAAGCTGTTTGGTTATTCCCAAAGCCATGCAAACCGTCTGTCCCCGTAACTTATGGGAAGCAGCTACTGACTTCTCGTAGTGTACTAAGCAGTGAATGGAGGCATTCCTACCCATCACTTCCAGTGTGTCAGTACACTCATCAGGAACATAATCAGCTGTCTCCTAAGATTCCATTTTTGAAAGGTTAATGGACCCATCCACATTTCCCCCAGAGCCCTGGGGGTTAATTTTTGTTTGACTGTACGTAATGTAATTCTGCTGTTCTTTGAAATGCAATACAGTTCCCAAAGAACTAGTAGTTTTCTTCTATTTGACTTACCTTTTGAACATCACATAGTATGCCTTTCTGTACTGTTGAGTAACATAATCTGATAGTTAACATTTTTATTAGATGATCTATTACTGCACCATATATAATGAGATAGTCATTATAATTCGCCATTAACAAAACCCCACTGGGGCCAAGTGTAAGCCAAAGTTCAGGATTTTTCCGATCCTACAGAGGTAATACCTAAAACACACCAGGTGTTCTGTAATACAAGATATGGAGACTCACCATGTAACTACAATATTGCTATTTTCCCCACCGAAGTTCTCTACATTAATACAGGTTTTGCTTCCAGATGGATTTGGAATCTATGTTTATCAAGCACCAACAAAATTAAAGCGTTCTATTTTTAGAAGTTCCGGACAGGAAGTGGTGGGACTGCAGTGAATGTCATTCTAAATACCGTCTTGAGGAGCCCCTACAAAGATAATGAGAGGGATAGAGAAGCTAAAAATGTAGCATAAAGTTGCAGCAGGGCACCTTTATTGCTGCTTTCTATCTGTTAAATATGTAGATGAATCCATCTACAAAGTATCTCTCAAGCTTTATACACAATAGATCTTATAGAGCTTCATCTAAAATGAGCAGCGAAGGAATTATCCTCCCACTAGAGAGCGATTAGCTCACTGAGATTTCATTGTGTCTGATTTGAAGGAGACAAATACACCTGGAGTGGAGGATACGAATTAAAGAAAGAAAACAGCTCCTTTCAACCACTGCTACATACTTAGTCCAATCAGTGAAGCACTCTGAAATGGCAACATTGTATCAGATCTTGTAGGGCTGAGGAGGGTCCCAAAAATTCCTACCCGAATTTCTTTTTATCAAATTGGTAACCGCTTGTTTATCAGCTGAAAAACAAAGCCTGCTACAAATGATGAGAGAGGTATTTAAAATACATTTCTTATCATATACACTTGATTAGAAAATAGGTTGTTGACCATTACATTCCTTTTGATGGCTGCACCAGCCAACATTTAGAATGTGGGCATTGCTCCTTGTGATTTAAACCATTTGGGTTAAGAAACCTTTCAGCCACTACATACAAGACCTTCGGTTGTTTGATTATTGCTCTTCAGAAGACATCTGTGCTTCCTCTGGGTTGAGCCTGGCTTTGCTGTTTGCTTTTTGGAATTTGGAGGCATAGGATTCTGCTTCAGGAGCTATTTATAATGGGTATCTGGGTCCCACGTGCTGCCTTTCTGCTTCCAAGTGTGTTGTAGGAGTGCATGTTCTGTCATTCAGATGATCTGTTTTGATCACCTTAATAAGAAAGTGGCTGACTAGAAGTTGTGCTTTCATCAAAATCTCCCTATATTTTTGTGGATTAATTTCTGTTGAGTTTGATAATTTTGTTATTGACAGACATCTGTGCCTCCACACAATTCTCTACGCCTCTGCCTGTAAATAACAGCTTGGTCAATCATTCAGGGAAAATTCTCGGTCTTTATCAGAGAAGCTTCTATTTGCATTAGATGGTGATTAGTACAGAGACCCACACGTGGTCAATGTACAGAAAATGAGAGACTGCAGAGTGCTCATTCCTAAATGGGACAGCTACGCACACCTTTTCCTCCCAAGGCTCAGGGTTCATTGCTGAAGAAGGGGTGGAAAGACTGTGAGAGCCAGAGGCATGAGTGACTACAACAAACCAGCATGTTAAAGACACAACAGGGCCGCTGCACATAGGAACTGACAGTGGCCGTGACGGAATACACAGGACCTGCACATGATCGAGCCAGACGAAAGTCCAGCACGAAACGGGGGGGAAGGCCAGGAAGTCCAACTCCTAGCTGAGGGACGAGACAAAGATGGCGGATGGGGAGGGGAAAGCAGTTTTTTTCTTGGACGAGGTTCCTGAGAGGCTACTCATACTCCCATAGATGATCCCAGACCATGCACATGCTGGTAGCACCAAATGGATTCTCTGAGTTTTTTTAAAAAGAGAACACAGAAGCAGGCGGATCTCTGTGAGTTCGAGGCCAGCCTGGTCTACAAAGCAAGTTCCAGGAAAGGCACCAAAACTACACGGAGAAACCCTGTCTCCAAAAAACAACGAGAGAGAGAGAGAGAGAGAGAGAGAGAGAGAGAGAGAGAGAGAGAGAGAGAGAGAGAGAGAGAGAGAGAGAGAGAGAGAGAGAATACATGAAAGGGGAGGGGATAGAGGAGGGATAAGAAGGGAGGAAATGAGGGGTGAACTTGACCAAGGCATATTGTATACATGTATGAAATTCTCAATTAATAAAAAAGAAATGATGATATCTTTATAAAACATCGATCCATGTTTCCCAACTGTTTTCAGTAATCAAGCTTGGAACTTGATCTTAGCAGTAAAAAGATAACTGGTCTGTGTTGGCTCTATTATGGCATACATGTAGTCATACACTGTCTCATTTTATCCTCCAAATATCTTTGGGAAGGAAGTAGCATTGTCCACATATAGTAAAGGAAGAAATGGAGACTAGGAATTTAACATAGGCATATATTAAGCATTGGAGCTAGGAATCAAATCAAGTTTTTTTCTAATGTAGAATTTTTTTAAATGTTTTTTTCCAGAGGCATTACTATATGTATGTCCTGTATACTATTTATATAGACAGTTTGGAAATACTTTTCCATATGTTACTGTTCAAGAATAGGAAGCTATGTAGAACTCAAAGGAAGAACAGAGAACTGAGAAGTAGGTTCCATCCTGTATACTGACACACATTTCCTAATACATTAAAAGAACTGGGCTCTGTTTAGCACCATCATTATAAAAAACTTCATCAGATAAAAAAGACAAAATTCTTTTTTGATATTAAATATTTAAAAGAAATCAAAAAAGGGACATTTATTGCCTAGAAGATTAATATTTTACACCACAGAAGAGATTATTTGTGATATACGATGATTACCAATATCAACTCTGTACACTGAGCAAATTCAATCAGTCCTAATTGAACTCATTCTTTTCTGGTAGTAATTAATCAGAAAACACTATTTAAGAAGAACCTTTCTTCTACCAGCATTTTAGTAAGAAAGTAACCAATTCAGAATAGACAAAATTCTTAAGAATATATAACTAAACACTGTATGATTTTATGCTATACATGCTTCTCTTTTTTCATTTTCCCTCTTTGGATGATCAGCATGAGAATGAGGAATCTAAAAATATTGTTCACCTGCGCCTACCATATTCTGCCGCATTATAATATTGGTTACAGCTCTGAAAATGTCAGAACAGAAGATCACAAACTGAAGATATGTCAGAGTCAAAATCTGCTCAAAGGCAAGTTCAACATAATGGACTAAGGAAAAAAATCCAACTGTGAAAAAACTTGATGCTGACCTACAATTTTTAAAAATAGCATTTACAAAAACACTAAATTGTATGAGCACTATATTAAAATTGTGAAGTCGAGTTTGTTTCCCAGACCCCCTAAGCTCTCTGCAAAATGCACCTGGCCCCTTGCAGGTGTACCAATTATGCCCTGCACCAGTGGAATCCAGACAGACAGCAGAGAACACAGCTTTTACTTCATGAGTTGTTAAATTCAGGAAGAGTAATTTGTTTGCTCCAGGAGAACAATTATGCCAAAGGTTTCAAGCAGTCTTGGGGGAAAATTTGTGACTTTGTTCCTTTCTCATTCTTTCCCTGGTTCCTTGGAATTCACATCCCTTTGGCTCTGGAGACTTCCCATAATTGAAATATGGTCACGGAGCCCCTTTTTCCTTCCAGTTTATTCATAATCAGCAGTGAACTGCAACATATCCTTTGTACTTGTGGGAGCCAATATTTTTAAGATTACATGAATGCCTTACTAGCCCTAGCAGTAACTGTTGATGATGCAATGAGATATGACACTTTGTGTTAGTGAAATAATAAACACCTGAGATAGCCAGCCAATAAGTAGAAAAGGTTAATTTTGTCTTACAGTTTGACTGGGCAGATGCTTTCAGACCTCTCTCTAGGGGAGGGGGATATCATGGCAGGAACACCTGGAAGAACAAAGCCAGCTGACTAGCGGCTGAGAGACAAAAGTCTGGAAGAGGAAGGGGCTGGAATCCCACTATTTCCTGAGAGGCACACTCCTAAAGACTTAAGGACCTCTCATGAGGCCCTCCCTCATAAGGTTCTTTTCACTACATCCAAGTAGGCTGGGTGCCAAACCTTTAGTATCTAGGCCTTTGGGGGACATTCCAAGTCTAAATTATAGTACACTTTTATTGAATAAAACAAAGATTAAAAAATGATAATGAGAATATATGTGAGGAACTTTGAGAATAAACAGTCCTCTTTTAGAAGAAAAAGATTTCCCAGATGTGGTGGCCATTCTTGGTTGTTAACTTGACTACATTTGGAATTAACTAAAACCTAAGAAGCTGGATATGCTTGGGAGAGATTTTTCTTAATTAAATTATTTGAAATGAGAAGACCCACTTTTAATCTGGATCTTTTGAGGTGGGAAGATCTATCTTTAATCTGCGTGACACCTTCTGGGGGCAGCCTGCTTAAAGAACACGGAAGAAGAAAGTTTGAGCTCTTTGCCAGCTTGTCCTCACTGTCACTGCCAAGTTCATTCCTTCACTGGCATTAAAGCCTACTTCTTTGGGATCCCTGCATATCCTGACCACCAGCTGAGGTATCTAGCCTCAAGGACCGAAAAACTACTGGATTCTTGAACACTAGTAGACAGCCATTGTTGAACTAGCTGGAGTATAGTCTGTAAATCACTCTAATGAGTCTCTCTCTCTCTGTCTCTCTCTCTGTCTCTCTCTCTCTCTCTCTCTTTCTCTCTTTCTCCTCTCTCTCTCTCTCTCTCACACACACACACACATGTATGTATGTATGTATGTATGTATGTATGTATGTATGTATGTATGAATGAATCTTCCATTCTATCAATTCTCTTCCTCTAGAGAACCCCGAATAATGACCCTGGGAATCATTATTTACACCATTTCATAGTATTGCCAAGACTATTACAGGACTAGGCAGAAGAGAAGCAAGTGAAATCCTGAGGAAGGTTCTGAGGAAGGCAGAGGAATGCCATCCACAAAGAAGGATCATTGAACTACAGAGTAACTGAACCTGAAAAAACATGGAAAGGATTGGCAAGAGGTGGGACGAGACATATGAGCAGGGGTACCAGATGTAAAGGGAAGACTCAGGATTGAGTGTTCCTTGTGTGCTCTAAGAAAAGAATCTTTCATGAGAGTGCTGGGGAACCATTGCAAGGCTTTAGATGAAGGCAAGTCCTCCTTTTGGAAGGATTTCTCATTGCAATGGTACATGTACAACACTGGGAGAAAAGTCATGGGTTAATGTCTGTTGCAAGAAATCTAGTGACAGCTGGGCTGATTCTGTGAAAAGTAGCCTACGTAGTAGGTTAAGATGGCAGAGGATGGAGGGGATTAATTTTTTAAAAGATTAATTCATTAGTTCTGAGTGGCTGATTCGACTTTAAGGGATAAATGGATGAAAAGAAAGTGGCAAAATCTGAAGGGAATATAAACATGAAAATTATCCTTTTATTTGAGTGCTGTTCATGAGTTACTTCTAGAACTGAAGTAGTTCTGTATAAAATCATGCATATTAAGTTACAGAGAAAAATTGGTGGGTGGGATAGTTATTGGCTGAACATTTCTGAATAGATAGAAATTATAATCTCAAATATTTATTCAAAATAGTTCTCACTGCCCATAGCTGATGACTGAGAAGATGCTTATTTAGATTTTGCATTGGTATGACCAAAATACCGACAAACAGCTAAAGAGAGAAAGAGTTTTGGTTCATCATGATAGGGAAGGTATTACATAGTAGAACAGTTTATATCACAGTGGGTCAAAAAGGAGGGAAGGAGGGAGAGATGGAGAGAGGGAGGGAGGGATGGAGGGAGGAAGGGAGGGAGGTGGAGAGAGAAGGAGGGAGAGACAGACAGACAGATGCAGAGAGAGAGAGAGAGAGAGAGAGAGAGAGAGAGAGAGAGAGAGAGAGAGAGAGAAAGAGAGAGAGAGAATATTCCCAATGACCTGTGTCTTACTTCCTCCAGTTCTGCTGTAGTTCCAGTTTCCAGAACTACTTTAAATGGTTCCACCAGCTGGGAACTAAGAACTCAAAATGAGAGCCTGTAGGGGACATTTCATACTTAGATTATAATAGTCTACCCTTAGTTCCCAGAGATCCTTGGCCTAGTTTACCTTCAAAAGTCCCCCAAAGTCTAATATTAGCTTCAACATTATTCACACTTCTAAATTAAAAGTTTCCTCCTAGACTCAATATAAACTATTTGATGTAAGCAGTATGAAATTAATTAAAATAGTTACATATTTCCAAGATGCAATGGCACATATATTCACATTGCAAAAGTGAGGAACAGAGGCAAATAAAGGAGAAATACAATAAAAAAAGGACTTGACCTGAGAGCAAGAAATACTGAATTATGTAGCTCAATCCCAGTGCCCAGAGCATGCAGGTGCATAGTGTGACTTCTAACATCTTTAGACAAGCCCGTCCCCATGGCTTTACTGTTGTCAGGACACATAGCCTCTCTCTTAAGATACTGTTTGTTGCTTGGAACTTTCCTTGGCAGAAATTCCACAGCTTTATTACCTACAGCATTTTGGGGTCCCTGTTCCAGCTTAGACTTCACCTTCATTGTTTCACACATCACACTGGAGGTTACCCAGGGGGACTCCATCCTGATAGATGTTGCCTAGCCTCACAAGATCCATTAAAGATCCCAGTGGTGGCCTCTAGAATATTGTTGTGAGCCTAGCCTTTAATGGCTGAGCCATCTCTCCAGCCCAGGCCTCTAGAATATTGTAACACTTGCATTCTGCATGCATGCACCAGCACGGCATGAACAACTTCGCATTCTGCTGCCAGCTTGAGCAGTAATGGGTCCTTCTTGGACCAGAACTCTAGTGGCCTCCTAGTACTACTACTACTGTAGTTCTTTGAAAGCAAGATATCCAAGAAGCACTCTTTTCTCAAGGAGAACTCTTTAAATTTTCCCATTTAATGTATTTAATATTTTAAAATATATTTAAAATGTTAAAACATTTAAAATGTCATAATTTTCATCCTGCAGCCTGTAAGGGGAGGGGTCTTGATGGTTTCTTCAAAGGCAACTTTCCTATTATTTCAGTGTAAAGCATTAGACTTCTTTTTCATTGAGTTTGTTTAATGTGGGAGTCCACAGAGGTTTCTAGTGAGAGCTGAGCTTGCTTTACCCAGCAGGACTGCATAAGAGGATGATTGGACCACTGGGTACCAGGTGTTTGGAAGGGTCTACACTTGGCTGGATCTAGCAGGGGGAGGTCTTTTGCCTCACCTCTTGGAATTGTTATAAAAAGGCCCTTTGAATGAAGTTCTAGGCTGGTGGATAAGAATCCAAGCCCTCCTGGGGCTATCCTGTGTTTCTTCTTCTCATTTTCTAGGCCTATCATTCTATCTACAAGTTCCTTATTCCTCTTTCCTCCTCATAGGATCCCTGGAAAAGTGGGGACTGGTCCCCCACAGTTGGCATCAGAACTAGGAACTTGGGTGTGGAGGAAGTTAAGTGATAGTAGGAAAGTACTCCACGGGAAGCAGTTGGGCATGCCTGGTAATGAATTAATGAATTAAGGTTAAGGCAGGGGTATTCTATTCTTTGGGAGTAAATTTTTAAATACAAAGTAGTTCAAGTTAAGCTAAATAAGAAAGTAGTTAAAGTTAGGCTGTAACAAGTATCTCTCTAAGTTTCTCTCTTTCTCTCTCTCTCTACTAAATTAGGTTTAAAAATGGCAGTATAAGTAAGTCATAGAAATGTAGGCTTAGGTATATTAGGGTAGAACAAGCTTTAGGCATAAAGATATCGTGTAGGCTTAGGTATATTAGGGTAGAGTAAAACTTACGTATAATAGAAATTGAGAGTAGAGTAGTGTCCCGTCCGTGCCCCCCCCCCCACCCGCGTGCGGACAGAACCTGGGACATAGAAAGTAGCATTCATAGCAGACTGTGAGGTTGGCACTCTGAGCAGCTTCAGAAGCTCCAGAAGCCACCAACAACAGTGGATGCCAGAGCCAGCACCAGCAGCAGCAGCCAGGCATCAGCAGCTGAGACTCAAGTGGCATTAATGCAACGCAGGTGACAGGTGCCCGAGAGCCAGCACAAGCACAGAGGTTCTGTGTACTTTCTGCCATGAGGAGATGTGGTGAGGAGAACGCAGTCAGTCAGGGTGCTTGTGAAAGCCTGACTGACACAGCTTGAGGTTACACTCAACCTTGCCAGCCGAGCAGCAGAGACACTGTGCTGCAAAAGAGGCAAACGGCAGGCAGAGGCTTGGAGTGCAGCAAAGACTTCGGACCCCAGCAGATCTGTCTCCTGGAGCTGCAGACCCTGGCAGCTGGAGCCTGGCAGAGACACTGCAAGAGAGGCAGAGAGCCAAGTGGGCAGCTGGACAGTGAGAGCTCAGGGTGCCATGGCAGCTATGCAGAGACAAAGCCTCCATAGAAAGATGCCCTCCGGCTGCACACCAGGAGGGCCAGGAACAGGTGCTCTGAGTCTGAGTGCTTTCCCAGAACACTGGGAAGCTTGAGGTGGTGAGGCAGAGCATGGGATGCAAGGACCACTGGCAGAGCAGGTCATGCAGCCGGGGTGCAGTGGCTGTGACTGACCATGGCTGGGTTTCCTCCTGGACCCTGGATGCTGAGAGCAGTGGTTCATAGCAGCAGGGTGGCCTCTTGAGCTTGTGTGGCATGAGGTGATTGAAAGCCCTCAGGGCCTCAGGACACAGAGGTACTGGGAACAGCCCAGTTACAGGAGGCACAGATAGAACGGGACTGTGAAAGCTGTGAAAGCCAGGAGCCAAAAGCCTTGCAGTTTCTGTTTGCTGGCTGTAAGAAAGTCTCTTTTGAGAGGACTTTGTACCAGCCAGCTCTTGTGGAGCTAATAGCTTTCTGCCTGAAGTAAGGTTCCTAGGGAAAGACTGCCATAAAATGCTGCTGTAACTGAAAACACAGCTGTAGCTGAGTGTGAAAGCCTCAGAGACACAGACTTGACCTGAGATGTTGCATGCCAGGGGGCCACAACAAACTTTGGTAATGGGACTCCTCATATTTAGAGCTGTTTGCTTCCGAGTCATTATAACTCTGACAGCTATACAAAACTTAACCATGGCTGACGAGCCAGGCCATGATTTTGAGCACTCAGAAGAACTTTAAGACTGATATCAGAAAGCTTTCAGAAACTTTAAGACTGGCGATAGAACTGTGTTTTTGAACTTTTTGGACTTAAGAAATAGGATGGACAGGAGTGATTTCATTGCAATGGGACAATTTTGATTTACCTACACATATAGACTATTAACTGTGGTGATTCACAAACTGTTTTGTGTTAAAAAATGGAACTGTTTTGTGGAACTGTTTGTGTTAAAAATGGAACTGTTTAAATGGATAAGTTTAGGATTTTTCTACCTAAGCTCAAGATGCAGCTTAAGAAATTACAGAGAAAAGGGGGGAGTTAATATTCCTCAGTCTATTTAATTTAATTAAAAAATATTTTATTGCCCCTTGAGTGGACTGATGTTAACTTGTGTTAATGTACCTTATGTTTGTGTAATTCTATAAGAAATTGCTTTTGGATTTTGTTTGTTTTTGTTTTTCAAGACAAGGTTTCCCTGTGTAGCTTTGGAGCCTTTCCTGGAACTCACTCTGTATCCCAGGCTGGCCTTGAATTCACAGAGATCTGCCTGCCTCTGCCTCCTGAGTGCTGGGATTAAAGGCGTGTGCCACCACTGCCTGGCTTGCTTTTGGATTCTTGCTAAAGTTTTTAAAGTGTTAATTGTTATATTGAGAGTATTGCTTTCAAATGTAGGTTTGTAGGAATTGTAATTGTGTATAGTAATATTAATGTTACAGTTATTATGTTAACCTATTGATATTGATGCACCATGGTTTGGTGAAGTTAAGGGAGTATTTAAGTTTGATGTGGATGCATCAGAACTTTATCCTATGTTTTGTTAGTAAGAAATGCAAATGGTTCTATTAAGAGATTGCTTTAAAGTGTATTTTTGCTCAAGTTTTTAAAGTGTTAATGGTTCTATTAAGAGTTTGCTTTTGGATATAATTTTGAGAGAATTATAATTATGTATAGTAATATTTATGTTAGAATTATGTTAAGCTGTTAATGTTTGGTGAAGCTAAAGGAGTCTTTAAGTTTGATGCAATTGCATCTGGAGTTTGATTTATTTGATGCAGTTGCATCAAGAGTTTATTGATTTAAAAAGGGGCTTGGTGTGGTTAAGACTGCTATAGACATCTGAGATCCATTCAAAAAAGACCCATCTTTATCATACTGTACTCCTTCACTGGGAGGTGTGGCAGCTATGGGGATTGCTGTGGTTGTTATAGCTACTTGCAAGCTCTTAATGGAGAGCTTTTTAAAATATTAAGAAGAGGGACTGGTGGGAGCCCACAGAGGTTTCTTAGTGAGATCTGAGCTTGCTTTACCCAACAGGACTGCATAAGAGGATGATTGGACCATGGTCCTGGGTACCAGGGTCTACACTTGGCTGTATCTACCATGCAGAGGTCTTTTGTCTCACCCCTTGGCATTGTTATAAAAAGCCCTTTCGAATAAAGTTCTGGGCTGGTGGATAAGAATCCAAGCCCTCCTGGGGCTATCCTGTGTTTCTTCCTCTCATTGTCTAGGCCTATTATTCTATCTACAAGTTTCTTATTCCTCTTTCCTCCTCCTAGGAACCCTGAAAAAGGTGCGGGCTGGTTCCACATGGTTTAACAACCACAAACACATTGTCCTTAACATTCAATCACTGCATATTTTTCATGCCTGTCTTCTCTGAACTTTTCTCTCTGCGGTTTTTACTGCAACCCTGGATAAAGGCAGTCAGCAACAACCACACACAGCCTCGATGCTATGCTATCTTGAAACATGTTCAACCTACTGAGTTAGTCCATTGCTTTCTAATTCAACCTCATTCAAACTCTCAGGCCATGGGCAAGATGCAGATACATTGTTTGACAGAATGTAAGGTGAATGACCCATAACCCATTTCAAATACAGTACTTATTCCCATCAGAAACCTCACAGCATGCATTACTATCAATATTCTAGCTTTTGAGCACCAATCAAAATCACTTTTTAAAGCTGAACTTATAGAATTCTAAGGCTTCTTCAACTTATATCTCCAAACTTCTTCTGGTTTCTTCCATAATCCAGTTCTAAAGTACCAAGAATCACATAGCCAGGTTTAGTCACAGCAATAACTTCACTTCTCTGGTACTAATTTTGTATATTAGTTAGCTTTTGCATGGCAGTGATAAAAATACACAACATAGAAATCTGAGGGAGAAAAGGATTCATAAGTTTCAGCGTGTCATGGTGGGGATGGCATGGCAAGGTAGAGCAGTTCACATCACAGCCAGACCAGGAGGGAAGCTTAGAGAATATCACAAGAAGTATATCACCAAAGACCCATGTCCACTGACCTTCTTCCATCTAGGCTCTATATCCAAAGATTCTAGAATTTATCAAAATAGCAACACCAACTGGTGCTGAGTCCTTAGGAATATTTCAGATTCAAACCACAGCAGAAGGTAATGTATTTCTCTACCACAAAAGAGATAATAAATGTGCATTAATCCTCCAGCCCAGCTAAATTCCCTTCAGTTGAAATATTAGTAATCAAAATAATACAGAAAAGCATATGACTATGTGAGGAAAAAGGAGCGATAAAATATTTAAGTTGATGTTCCCAAATAAACAAATAAAAATCTTTACACAAACATCTTCTAAACATTTAACAAAATTGCTTCAATTTTGTTTACAGCAAACATTCTTGGGCTTTATCTAACTGCTGTGCTCGGATCATATGAAAACATATAGTCAAATAGGAAAACACTCAGTTCTCACAGTCTTGGCTTCATGCTTCTTGATTTATTTAGGGCTTCTAATAACTCCAAATAAATCAGATTAAGTATGGTATTTTTCATTAAAGTTTTTCTACATAGGAATAAGTAATTCTTATTGGAAATAGTGAAAAAAAAAACCTCTCTAGCATTCATAGAAATACCTAGAATAGCACATACATAAACATAAGAATATGCTATACCAATCATAACAAGTCTTCCTGAGAAGAAAAGGGAGAAATATTATGACTGATGTAAACACCCTCATTTTTAGATATGACAGGAAACAAATAAGGACCCATGAGAGGAGCAAAATCATGCATACTTATGTACACACACACATACAAAATAATAAGTAAATAAATGCAATTTTCCAAAATTAAAAAAGAATATCTTTCTTGTGATAATAATTGAGGCCTGTCAGGTCTGAGAAATACAGTGCTGAGCAATTTTAAATCTCTTTCCCTGCATTTTTCCTCTTCAAACAAAAGAAATGAGTAACATCACATGTGATTATCTTGACAAAGGAATAGTGTGTTTTGTTGTGTAGCCCCATGACAGTTCCTGTTCACCTTTTGTTCAAAGATCAGTTCTTTAGAAAAAGGTCTATATAAATTCACTCCAGTAACTGTAGTTCAGAACTATAGTCTTAGGCAAAATAAACCAGATTTTATGTTAAAAATAGTGTACTTTGTACACATCACTTTACTGAGCACAAAATTAACTTACTGTCTATTAATAACATATGTGTTCTAGTTAGTGGTTTAAGATAGATAAATTTTTAAAAATCCACATGAAGGAGACAGTTATTCAAAAACTTTAAGTACATGATTTAAAATAAAAATAATTTCATATAGTTTCTTGTTACTGAGGTGGAGGAAGGAAGCAAAGGGTTGGAAAAACTGGGAAGACTATCAACAAGTAGAATGCAATCACAAAAATGTGATTATTAATGGGGTCCCCTGCCTTGGGGGGCATCAGTGGGGCTTCTGTTGCAGTGCTAGCAATTTGTTGACATTTGTTTCTCTTTGTCTTTTACAGGCCAGGGATCAAATTTTGAATGCTAGAAAGCCCTGACACTGAGCTATAATGCTAGGACTGTTGAATTATTCCAAACCATTTCAACTCAAGATGGTTTGCAAGTTCACTGCTTGCCATTTCTGTACTCATTGAAGAAAGAGTAAACAGAATGGAACTTTGTAAACTGCACCTTTGTGTGCTCTGGTTCCATTCATTCAAAACGACAACTTTTCTGTCCGTGAGGGAGTGCTGCTAGCAGAACCAGCCTTGAAAAGCGTCTCTTTAAAAGGTCAAAGAAATGTCATCACTCACTGGCTCTTCTATCCTTTCTTGATTAAAATTCTACACATTCTTCGATGCTCATGTCAGGCTTATTTATTTATGACCACTCAAGTGTCACCAATCTCTCCCTTTATTTAACAACAGCTATATCTATTGTTTGCATAGATGCATTAGTAATTAATTTAATGCATATTTTATTGTGTTCATGTTTTCTTATTTTGTATCTTGAATTAAAGTATAAAAAGAATCCACTGAAGTTTTAAACATGTTTGTATATGTAATATTTAGCAGCTTAACTTTTAAAAAAAACTATACCTGGTTTGTATAATATTCTAAAGGAGAGAGAGAGAGAGAGAGAGAGAGAGAGAGAGAGAGAGAGAGAGAGATGGAGAGAGAGAGAAGTTGCCTTGCGTCTCTGAAGTAGGACTCAAACCTTACAGAATAACAGTGAATGTAAACTTTAAAGTTCCTGATTAGAAACATGGAGAAGATGTGAGAAGAAGTGAAGACCATGGTTTGTGAAAGACTAGTTGGTTTTCCTGGAAGATACACAAGCCTTATAGTGGCAACAGATCTCAGGGCTCAAGCCTCGAGAAGCAACAAATGAACTCCACATCACTAGCTACTTAAGAGAGTGGCTACTGGAGTTAGGGACATCTATAGATATCAGTCACTTCCCAACATCACAGTACTGCTAAGTTGTGAAGATGGAGAAAAACACCATTCAAAAAAAAGAGACCAAAACATAAAATCACTGGATTGATGGAAGAGAAAATGTCTGAACCTGTATTAAATATTACAAAAAATGTACTAAGAGAAAAAAGGAAGGTTGACTAAAATGAAAAATAATGCATGTACCTTAAAGAGAAGGGGAATAAACTCTAAATAGTTCTCTCAAAATTACAAATTCAGTAAAGATATAACAACTTTAATGAAATGTATTAGTAGAGAGGAAAAAACAGTTAGAAAATTTATATAAAATAGCAAAACAGAGGGGGAAAAACAAAGGAGGATTCTCATTTTCACATTTTAGAATGTGTTAAGTATCTGAAGTGAAAATGCTGTTCAGTGATAGAAGATACAATTCTGTCAGGGGAACAAGACAGTCAACTCTTGCTGGGCGGTGGTGGCGCACGCCTTTAATCCCAGCATGCGGGAGGCAGAGCCAGGCGGGTCTCTGTGAGTTCGAGGCCAGCCTGGTCTACAAAGCGAGATCCAGGAAAGGCGCAAAGCTACACAGAGAAACCTTGTCTCGAAAAACAAAAAAACAAAACAAACAAACAAACAAAAAAAAGAGAGTCAACTCTGACACAAAGCTGGTGTGTTACAAACATTCAGCAAATGGTAACGATGCATTTGATGTGAAAGGATAAGGGATGAATTAGTCAAGAAGTAGCCATGGATTTTCTGCTATTTGGAATGTCAACTGGACAATTGTTTGGATGATTCGGGTCCCTGATAAGTCCATCCAGATTTCAGAAGGCCACCAATGTTTGCCTCTTGTTCTTGACCACATTTCATATGGGAGGGGTATATTTCATATTACAGTGAGCTGAAAGCTCAGTACACCTTTAACTTTTTGACACATCTCACTCAGTAGCCCAGCCTGGCCTTGAACCCATGCCCCTCCTGCATCAGCTCCTTCCTTCTGGAATTACAGGCATGTGCAGCACGCTAGGGTTAAATAGTCATCACTTGACATGAAATGTAACCTACCCCATTTTCCAGTTAAAGTTCAATCTTCTCTGATGACAATAAACTATAGAAACATATAATTTCCTTTGCTTAGAACTTTGCTTATTTATCTTTTTCTTTTGGTTTCAGTATATGATTATTATTTAAACACTTAAGTATAATCTGCTTATGTCCATAATTTCTTGCACTGAGCTCTGGAGACCTACTTGTTCAAATGTCTAAAAAGTATTTATGAAAATAATATAAGAAATAGGATGCATATCTCCATATCCTCCCACAGCTGAACATTCAAAAGGGCAATTATTAAAACATCCAAGTATCTAACACAGAAAGTTTCCATCATGATATATGTTAGGATTTTATATTTGCTTTTTAAAATATTGATTTGATGCTTATATTGTATATTTCACAATTTTATTTGCATTAATTTTACTTTATTTACCTCCTCCTCTAACATCTTGTGCTATTTTTTAAAGATTTATTTACTTATTCTGTATACAGTGTTCTGCCTGCATGTATGCCTGCAGGCCAGAAGAGGGCACCAGATCTCATTATGGATGGTTGTGAGCCACCATGTGGTTGCTGGGAATTGAACTCAGGACCTCTGGAAGAGCAGCCCTAGGATTTTATATTTGTAATTTAAATGTAGATTATAGAAACCTTAAATTAAAAAACAATTAGGGGCTGATTAGATGGCTCATGGGACAGAGGCATTTGCTGCCACACCTGAGTTCCACCAAGAATCAACTTGCTCAAATAGCCCACTGATCCATACACATGCACTACCAAATGTATGTGCCCACACACCTACACAGCATATACACAAATAAACAAATGTAAAAAAAGTGTATAAAAAGTAAATGAAAATTTCCTGGTTTAAATTTACGTTTATGCGCTCAGTAAACCAATTAAAAACTGAGTGATTCTGTTTCCTCACTTCTGAAATGGGAATACTGTGGTAGAATATTATTTTCAAGTGTGTTACTTTTGTTTATGTTGCATTTGTTTAATTCTGTGAAGCTGTGTGACTATGTCTGTCTAAAACACCTGATGGTCTAATAAAGAGCTGAATGAGCAATAGCAAGGCAGAAGAAAGGATAGGCAGGGCTGGCAGGCAGAGAGAATATATAGAAGGAGAAATCTGGGAGGAAAGGAAGGAGAGAAAGAAGGAGGAGGATGCTAGTGGCCAGCTACCCAGCTACACAGCCAGCCACCATGGAATAAGGAGGAAAGAAAAGATATATAGGAGTAGAGAAAGATAAAAGCTC
The DNA here is from genome assembly GCA_902168415.1 of Peromyscus melanophrys. Classification (NCBI taxonomy): domain Eukaryota; kingdom Metazoa; phylum Chordata; class Mammalia; order Rodentia; family Cricetidae; genus Peromyscus; species Peromyscus melanophrys. The sequence continues at coordinate 22,593 of CABHPR010131315.1, forward strand.
AGAGGCCAAAGATAGATGGGATAATTTAAGTTAAGAAAAGCTGGCTAGCAACAAGCCAAGCTAAGGCCAGGTATTTATAATTAGGAATAAGCCTCTGTGTGTGATTTGTTTGGGAGCTGGGTAGTGGGCCCCCAAAAAGAGCAAAAACAACCAACAACAGAATATTACCATTTGTCTAGCATGCCTCATTAGGATATTACCAAGAATAACCAAAACTTCTGAGTAAGGTAGTAGAACAGAAGTTGCCTCCAAGTGGTCGGGCTAAGAAGAGTCAGTCAAAGAGAAGGGATTCATTTGCACAGCGAGAAAGAGAAAGCCTCCAGAAACCCACAAAAGCAGTGAGTGGCAACATGTGGGAAAAGTACTGAGAGAGGACAGGCTAGGTGACCCTCTGAAAAAGATGACCAGTCCAAACATGGCTCTAGACTGCCCAGTGGAGAAGATGGAGCAGGAACCTCATCCAATGCTGCAGGTTTTATTGAGACAGTGATTCCACTGAGGGAGAAGACAGGAACAGTGGAGAGGAATCTCATTGCTCTCTCTGTGGGACTGCAGGGCAGTGGCTGCATGCTCTGTGGAGAAAGACTATTGTTTAAAACTGTGCTCCTGAGAGGACCAAGAATGTGGAAGACTCTCACGTTAGGGAGTATGACCTTCTGCGGTCCTAGGATGAGGCAGAGGTCTAGGAGACAACTGAGAGCACATGCAGCAGGAAGCTCAGATGAGGAAGCGAAGTGCTCAGGAAAGGTCCTTCTTCCTGCAGTGGCCCACAGCAGACCTTATCAACGGAGACTAACTCTGGGTTTGATAGGTCTGAATCTGAGGTTGTGGGATGATAGGTGCCTGGGCCAACTGTCACTCACTGCCGTAGAGTCTGAAAACTCTGAAGCTTCATGGAGTACTGGATACTTAGAGCTGCATCCCTCCAGTAGGAAGATCAACAGTTACCAGGCACAGGAGGATAAAGATGTCTTCCACTTGTATAGTGTGTAGTGCTTTTTTTTCCTTTTCCCACTTGGAAGACACTTTCCAGCGAGAATACCAGCCACTCCATGGAGGTACAATCTGGAGTGACAGGAATGTAGGGAAATCACTTGGCCCACAGGCTTCAAACTAAGTGTAACTAGCAAGGCCCTCGGTATGCATAGGAGGTAGTCACTGAAGTGGAGACAGCTCAGACAGGCATTGAACAGTTGTCCAATCTGGGCTCCATATCAGCATAAACCAGGGAAAAGAAGATACTGCAAACGCGGCTGCCCTGCCAGCATTCAGAGAACTGGAGAAATCTGATCCAACAGTTCTTTTTTCTCCAGCCCCACCCTCACCATGCCACCCAGGCTTCCACTTGCATTCTTGTTTTTGCTGCATAAAAGTAGAAATTTTCACTTTATTGTTATTTAACTACAGAAACTTGTCTTTTACTATTTCATCCCTCCTCATATATACACCTATTTTCCTTATGCCTTTCCCATTATTGGTTAATCTTTCCTCTTTTCTATTTTTTCTTTTTCATCCCATGTGTTTCCTCTGTTTTTAAAATTTTTATCACACTTTAGTAGTATTGACTTTATTTGTGATTATTCATTTAATAGAAACTCTTATTTTATTTTTATTGCTCATTTTACATTTATCTAATTTTGTTTTTGACATTTCTTAGTATTGGAAGGTTCTAGAGAATTTTCTATTCAACAAACTCAGAATCTCATGAGAGATTTTCTAAATCAGGCCATATTCTTGATCACAGAGCTGTATTTATACACTACAAAAGCATTAAAACACTTGATGTATCTTGTCAGATCACCCTGCACAAAAAAAAAAGAATTAAAAATAGATCAATGACTTTAATGTAAGACCTGAGACCTTGAAACTGGTATAGGAAAAATATGAAAAATACTTCAAGATATAGGCATAGCCATGGACTTTCTGCAAAGAACTCCATGAGCATATGAAACAACACAAGAATTGACAAATAGGATTCAATAACATTAGAATCCTTCAGTACAACAAAGGAAACATTCACCATAGTGAAGAAACAATCTAAAGAATGGGAAATAATCTTAGATCACTGTACATCAGACAAAGGATTACTCTCTAAACTACATAAAGAATCGCAATAGTTAAACACAAGAACAGCAAATTATCCAATCAATGAATGTGCTAAGGAACTATCTAGGCATCTCTTAAAAGGAGATCTGCCAATGGCCAATAAATATTTGAAAAGATTTTTAATATCCTTTGCTGTAGGATGTTCTGTATGGCAAATGTGTTGCTCTGATTGGTCAATAAATAAAACACTGATTGGCCAGTGGCTAGGCAGGAAGTATAGGCGGGACTAACAGAGAGGAGAAAAGAACAGGAAGGCAGAAGGAGTCACTGCCAGCCAGGACAAGCAGCATGTGAAGATGCCGGTAAGCCACGAGCTATTGGTGAAATTACTAAGGCCACTCCACATAGTTAAAAGGAGATTTATTTAAAGGCGTAACTCACAAATGAAGGGATAGGTAGATGATGGGTTCTGGAAGAGACGCAGAGCAGTCCGGCGGTGTTCTCTGGAGAACTTTCCTCGGTCTACCTCTCGCGTCCAGGTCCAGGAAACAAGAGAGCGCCGTGCATCCCGATCTCAGGTCTCCAGGCCCTCCCTTGGCCCCGCCTTCTAGGCGTGATAGTTACGGAAGCCTCATTGGGGGTTGGAACTTCCAGACCAAAGCTGGAGTGGCTACCCACTACATCTCCCCCTTTTTGTCTAAATAAGAAGGTTCTAACTTAATACAAGATTATATACAAAGGAATGGTTATCAAATATTGTCCAGGAGTAATGAAGGATAATGACCTAGATAAGATGGAACTACAATCAGTGTAAACAATGTCAAGCAAGAAGCACATACTAAAATCCAGAGATATATAGAGCATAGGTACATGGCATGTTACAAAGATCATTCCAAAAGGTGTCCTATCCTAAAGAACCTGAATCTAATACTTAATATGTTCTATCTAAGATATTATATATACTAATTTGTAACTATAACTGCTAGTCTTCAATCCCATCAAAGACCTGAGAAGGAATATAATGGTACCTGAGAAATGGTAGATGGATGCAAGCAACTTTCGGGAATCTTGCAAGAGTAGACCGAGACAGCTGACAGCCTGGACAGTCACCTAATGTTTCTCAGCATTGTTGGTGCATTCAGATTGGCTACAGGCCTAGAGTATCTGACAGACCATTTGTAATTTCCTCAGTTATGATAAAAGATAGGTTAGATATAAAACCTTAAACTCATAAATATAAGATAGATAGGATATCTTCTTTAATATTGTAACTGTAATTCTTGCTCGATAATTGTTTTGTTATATGTAATTTTACTATGTTAAAGTTAAAACCTTCCTTTTTGAAAAAGAAAAAAAGGGGAAGTGCTGTGGATATCGCTATATGTCAATAAACACTGATTGGCCAATAGCCAGACAGGAAGTATAGGCGGGACTAACAGAGAGGAAAATTGAGGAGGAAGGAAGGATAGACTGACTGGCTGGAGCCGCGGCGAGGAGAAGGAAGATGTAAAGTACCGGTAAGCCACGAGCCATGTGGCAAAGTAGAGATTAATAGAAATGGGCTAAATATAAGAGTAAGAGCTAGACAATGATAGGCCTGAGCTAATGGCCAAGCAGTTTAAATAATGTAAGCGTCTGTGTGTTTATTTTGTAAGTGGTTTCTGGGACTGGTGGGACTTGGGAGCTGGCGGGACTTGGGAGCTGGAGAGAAATTCTCCGGCAACAACGAGTCACATGGCAAGGTATAGATTTATGGAAATGGATTAATTTAAGCTATAAGAACAGTTAGTAAGAAGCCTGCCACAGCCATCCAGTTTGTAAGCAATATAAGTCTCTGTGTTTACTTGGTTGGGTCTGAGCGGCTGTGGGACTGGTGGGTGACAAAGATTTGTCCTGACTGTGGGCAAGGCAGGAAAACTCTAGCTACAAATGGCACCCAATGAGTTGGCAAGAGTTTCCACCTAAAACCTGAGAAAAGATTCTAAAACAGAGCTAAAAACAGCTTCCTAATTATCTCTCTCAAATGAGCGGCAGCTTGCCGGTTTGAGCTACTTGTGGGTTCCTGGCGTGTGCGCTCGACCTGCAGTATGGTGGGAATGAGGCCTCTGTAAGTGGCACATTAAGCTGCATGGTGGAATTAGCCTTTGCTAGTACAAAACAAAAAAAGAGGTTTCTGGGCTATACGCTGCTTGGATAAAAGCATAGACCCACAATAGCTCCCAGAGCTAGCGGTAAACGTACCACTGCCATGTTGGGAAGCTGAGGTGGGCGGAGCCAGCAGCCAAAGCGCCGGTTCAGTCTTACAAATGCTGCATTTAAAGCAAGAGATTCACAATAAGACAGATTCAAATGTAATAGTTTACAATGTGTGTAAAATATACGTAGGCTTGAAAGAGACAAAAAAGGTGATATATACAGTTATATAAACAAATACATAGTTTTAAAAAATAAAGTCTTTAAAGAGACAATAAAATTAATATAAAAAATAAGCCACATAAAGATGAATATTACACAGAGAATCTGGATTGTGTTGTCTTTGGGATTTTTAACTGCAGAAAAGCATTTGATCGTAAAAGATGTTGAGTTAAACCAATATGTATATTTTAAAGATACCTTGACTTCAAAATTTGGATGTAAGGATGTGTTACTTTGGAAAGGAGACTCTGCTTTTGTTCCCACAGAAAGCCAGAGGCTATGGATTTGTTCCAGATTAAGATACATCAGATTTGACCAGCTAAGACCCCCTGAAAGGTCTCCAATGACACCATGGCCCAGATGATCCAACATCCAGATCAGATTCAAGGCAACTGTCTCAGACGATACACCCTCACAGACTACTCCATGATCCTAAAATTTTCTTTGTGTCCCCATAAGATACAGCGCCCCCCTCCAGCAGGAAGTAGTAAGAGAAGCTACGCCCAAATTCCCAAATATACCAAGCTGGCTTTGGAGATGTGTAAAAGTTAAAACCTTCCTCTTTAAAAAAAAAAAAAAAAGAAAAAAGAAAAGGGGAAGTGCTGTAGGATGGTCTGTATGTCAAATTACTCTGATTGGTCAATAAATAAAACACTGATTGGCCAGTGGCTAGGCAGGAAGTATAGGCAGGACTAACAGAGAGGAGAAAAGAACAGGAAGGCAGAAGAAGTCACTGCCAGTGAGGACAAGCAGCATGTGAAGATGCTGGTAAGCCATGAGCCACATGGCAAGGTATAGACTTATGGAAATGGATTAATTTAAGCTATAAGAACAGTTAGTAAGAAGCCTGCCATGGCCATACAGTTTGTAAGCAATATAAGTCACTGTGTTTACTTGGTTGGGTCCGAGCAGCTATGGGACTGGTGGGTGACAAAGATTTGTCCTGGCTGTGGGCAAGGCAGGAAAACTCTAGCTACAATCCTTAGCTATCTGGAAAATGCAAACGGCTTTGAGATTCTGTCTTAAGTTGGAATGCCTTACATCATGACATTGAATGACAACAAATGTTGGTAAGGCTGTGGAGGAAGAGAAACCAACCATTATTCATTGCTGGTGACAATGTAAACTTGTACAGCCACTATAAAAGTCCTTGTGGAGGTTCCTAAGAAACCTAAAAACAGAGCTACCATATGACCAAGCCTATACCATTCTTGGTATGTAAGTAAAGGACTCTAAGTCAACACAACACTAAAATACTTGTACATCCATGTTTACTGTTGCATAACAGCTAAGAAATGAACCAGCCTACATGTCCATTAACAGATGAATATATAAAGTAAATGTGCTACATACATATAATAGAATTTCATCCAGACAAAAAGAAAAATGAAATCATGACATTTGCGGGAAAATAGATGGAACTGGATACAATAATGTTAAGCAAAAAAATAAAAAATCTGTATTCAGAAAAACAAACATCATATATTTTCTTTCCTATGTAGAATCTAGGTTTAATTTATGTGTATCTATGTATCTATGTTTATATCATAAAGGTTGAAAGATGAGTATGAGAGGTGAGAAAGAGATCTTACAGGAGGAGAGAAAAGAGAAGGTCAATGAATACATGTCATATGAAAACAGAGGGGTGGCTACTTGTGGGGAGGGTGGAAGTCATCAAGAGCAGGACAGGAATGATGAAGACAACAGAGAGAAATGAAGGATAGAGTACAATGCCATATATATATGAACATCATTACTTTTTATGCTAACAAAATATTAATCATCGAGAAGAGAAAAAGAGTTAATGGACATTAGGGAATACTGGAAACTCTAAATAATTATGTAAATGCTAATTGGTGTAGACTATGTTATTCCTAAGCTCCATTTTATTCTAGACTTTATTCCTTATCTTAGTTTTAAACTAAGTGTATTTAAGTGTGTGTGTGTGTGTGTGTGTGTGTGTGTGTGTGTGTGTGTGTGTGCCAGTTTGTGTGTGCACTGCCTCTGTAAAGATGCCTGTGGAGGGCAGGAGAGAGTGCTGGGACCCCTGGAACTGGAGCTACAGGCAGCTGTGAGCTGCATCACCTGGGTGCTAGGAACTGAACCTGGGTCCTCTGGAAGCGTAGTAGCAAGTGCTCTTAGCCACGGAGCCACCTCTCCATTTTGCTCACAGGTTCTCAAGCACTGCACTGGCAGCAAAGAGAGCAAGTAGTCCTCGTCGGGTAACTCGGTGTAGGAAGTCACATCAGCCACCAGGAATAGGGTGGGGCGTTGGCAATGGCAAGAAAGCACCAATGCCGTGGTTGTCACAGGACAGGCAATCCAAGTCCTGAGCCAACCCAGCCTTAGTTGGGAGCTCTGTTCTCTACCCTTTCAGCCATCGCCTTACTGATGATCCTTGTGTGAATTAATACCCACATCACCTCGTGAATAATGACAGGAAACTCAATGCTCTTCTCCCTTTCACATCACCTCAACGGTCACATTCATTTGTTTCTCACTTCTGTCCTGTCCCTCTTCTGGACAGGTGCTGGGGTCTTCTGCCCAGGACTGCTCAGTTTCTGGGTCAGCAGTGCCGCAAAGTTCTTTGCAAGGGCCTCCAATGAGAGGACTGTGCTCTGATTTAATGGAGCGGCCTAGTGTTTCCCTTTGCCAAGTACTGGGCAACAGTCTGCATAGACGTTTCTTCTTTCCTGCTGGCCTACATCTGTGGCTTCAAGACCTTGTTATCTCATTTTCCATGCCCATGCTATCCATGGCCTCCTTACTACACACTCACATTTCCCAGGCCCGTGCTATCCGTGGCCTCTTCACTGCACACTCACATACAAGTGGTAAGTGACAAATGGGAAACTATTTTATCATGAAGTCCAAGAGTTAACTTCCAGTTTAAAGAATGTGTAAAGGATAATAATGAAACAACAAAAAATGGAAACACCTGTCTTCTATTAGCTGAAATGGGCACTTCAATATTTGACACCTCATTTCACTTCTCACAGTTTGTCGGAAAGAAGGGGTATTTTTTTCATGATAAATCCCAGCACCATGGTAGTAATTATCATATTTTCCTCACAGTGAAAAGAGAATCATGAATATTTATTCATTTTTGTATTAATAATAAAACTTAGAAACCTGTAATATTAAAATAGTGAGAGAAATCCAGGTCTCAGAGAAGCTTAGAAACTAAATAATAGAAAAATGGGGATACTGGAGATATGGAAAGTTTGAAGGGGTCTAGTGTTGCCAGAGAAAGAAGCAACAGTGACCCCAAAGGCAGATAAGAACCAAGAATGACAGAGGTCTGCTCTAGAAATTGACTATTTTTCCTAAATATTGAAGATATACTGTAAGATGTTTTTGCTTAAAATTGAATTCTAGATTAAAAATTATATACATATTTTAAATTTGGAAATTCCCATAGAAACATTCAATATGGTAACCATCACATCCTAAATATCATTTCAAAACCACCATTCTTCATTTCAGTTTATAATAACCTTCTAAGCCTTAATAATCAATAAGCAAGGAATATCACATACTTGCGTAACAATACATAATAACTTTGGCTGCATCAGAATTCTACGTTTTTATTTTGGAGCTACAATCACACTACAAACTGATGCTATAATAAAGCAGCTTATTACTCACTCTGTCAAAAGAAGAAAAATAAATAGACAAAGTTTGTCAATATTGGATGAGGGTTCTGGTTTTCCCTACTTTGATACTTGTCAAATGACCGTGTGGAATTTCATCTTCTTTGTTTTCTTCCAGATAAGTATGTACAGTCAATTAATGCAGCCCCTGAGGACCCCTGTGAAGACTGGGGTAAGGAGAGAAAAAGGATTGTGTCCATGCTACACTGTATCTATCCTGAGTCACTTCCTGGGGTTTGAGTTAAACAGTTAGAACCCATTTATCTCTTCTCTGATATGGCAAACAGATGTGCTGCCAGTCAAGACATCACAAACAGCCTGGAATGTCAGCCTTTCCTACTGAGACAGCACTTTTCATCTGGATAAAAATATACCAGGTTTCTAAAAGAGAAATGCTGGCTGCCAGTCAGGATACTTCTTCATTCTGGCAGCCCAGAGAAGATAACAGGTCCCCAGTGGCTTGAAAGGTGCTGGGATGCTGAATTCCTCCATCTTTAAGCTATCATACTAAGATATGGCTTCTAATTTTATTTTCTACTGCTTCACTTTCTCTTTTATAAAAGAATGCTTTCACAGATTAAGCAGCATTACATAAATCAAACACATTTTAAGGGTCAATGCCAAGAAAAAAAATGCAACTTAATGAAAATGAAAGATTGGCCATGGTTTAAATGTCACAAAGTTCCATTGTATTGGCACAGGGGGACAAAAAAAAAAAAGAAAAAAAACACCCAGAATTTTAGTGTTTGTATGAAAATATAAAAGATTATGTGCCTGGCATGCCTTCCTAGTCAAAGAAATTTGAAAGCTTCTAGAACTTAGGAGAATTTTTTTCTCAAAGTAATTGAAGTTTTTAGCTTTTTGAGTGTACGAATGCCCCTTTAACTAAAACATTTATTTAATACAGCAATAAAATTTACATTGTGAGGACCTGTTCAGGGCTTAGGGCAAATGTGGCAGGTAAAATAAATGAATAAAGACATTGCTTTTATTTCATACAGAAGTATTTTTTCATTATGTAGTTACTGGTAGCTACCCATCATCAGAGTCAATAGCAACAAACAAGTAATTTTGTAACAGAGGTGAAACTTTGTAGTCAGAGTAGCAAGACAAGCTCTGAGTGTGGCCACTAAAGATAAGACCTAAAGAATGAAGAGGAGGGCCATGTTGTACTAGCTGATTTTCTCATTGCTGTTTCCACACATCTAACAAGGAGCAACTTAAGAGGGTTTCCGGCTCACAGTTTGAAGTGACACAGTCTGCCAGGCAGGAGAAGGCACAGTGGTAGGTGACTTTATGGTGACGGAAGTGGGCAGCCGGGGCCCTTTACCTTCTTATACCTTGGCAGAACAGGAAGTAAAGAGCAGATAGGAAGTGGAACAGGGCTATAAAACCCCAAGGTCTTCCCCCAGTGACCAACATCTCCAGGTAGGCTTTACCTCCCAAAAGTTCTACAACTTCCCAAAGCAGTGAAACCAGCTGGGAACTAAATGTTAAAACACATAACTCTGTAGGGTACATTTCACATTTGAATCACAATACATACCAAACTGATTTTTATTCATTTAACTGTAATCCTGGGACTTGAACTTATGACCTCATGAAACTAAGCAAGTGCTCCAGAGATATACCCTAACCATTGCCCTTTCATTCTTTCTTGTTTCAGTTTTTATGAAATAGGGTCTTGCTGTGCTGCTCAGGCTGGTGTAGTGTGTATCCCAGGCAAGCCCTGAACTTGCCAACCTCTTGTCACCACCTACGCCAGGAGGCCCAGCATAGATTTTAAAATGACCACTTCTGGAGAGAAATTACAAGAGGCAAAGTTAGTGACAGTTCCCAGAGTCTCCCAGGAAGGCAAGTTAAAATGCTTTCTGGTTCTGCTTTTGTTCTCTTTGCTCTGCTCACCTTCTGTGCCATTGGTTATGGGTAAAAAACATCGTTGATTGATACCTCAATTTTCTATTTTGCTTTGCATTTGGGGAGACTTTCTAAAAAATCTGCTAGTATTATCGGTGCTCTAGTTTCACTTTCTTGCTTTGGGGTTGTCTGTTACTTCTTTGTAACTGTAGTATCGTCTCCTATTTTTGTCAGGAGGTTAAAGATAATATTTTTGAAAATTTTGTTTTCCTGCATAATTCCCATGTTAACTCTTTTCTGTCTCCCTCTGTTCTTCTTTTCTTTTTCTCCTATTTGTGTCTCCACCCTCTCTATAAGAAGTCTGGTGACTCCTCTCGACAGATTGCATATTCAGTATCGAGAAGTAGGTAAGTCAGGGGCATGCTGACCAGTATTAGAGGGGAGGAGGTCTTGCTGGGCTATACCTCCTCATGAATCTTTAGTTTTGTCATTTTGTGCTGTTAGGATTTTTGAAAGAAGAGTCTCCCTATCTGCTTCGAGGATATATTGCCCAAATTCTCAGACTTTAGTGAGAAGAAAACTGGATACCTTTTCACTTACAATGCAAATTTTACTTAATCCCTCACTGTGCCTAATACCTCCTCAGACCAGGGATAGTATCTTACCCTTCAAATATCTACAAATTTCAATCTTGGTTGACAAGAAGACATTGCTGAGCAGAGGATGGGATCTGAGGACCCAGTGCTTCCTACATACATTTCCAACAGGTCACTCTGTTTCAGCCCTACCATGACTCACCCTCCCCATTGTGGTGGCAATGATTGCGACAGATCCTTGAGTCTCTCTTTACCTACTTCAACCGTTTCCCCAGTGGGTCACATAGTGCAGTGTCTCTCCTGTTAGCACCTTGTGCTCATGTCCATCTGCTTTGCTGTTACCCAATCATGTTGCTGTAAACACTCCCATCTTAAAGAATCTCATTTCAGGGTTGCTCATGTGGTGTTGGAATGTCAGGATTCACTGGTGGTATAGATTTGTTGTCTTTATTCAAGAATTCCATATGTGCTTCAAAAACATTTTACCTGTCAAGCATCTTAAATGTTAATGTGCCACTTGATTTGCTGACAATGAAGAATTTAATTCTCATCTCTTAACTTCTACGTAGCAGTCAGCATCAAACCACTCCCCATACCTTCAAATACTTCCCTTGTGGACACTGTGTGCTCCTGCTCAGTCCCCTATCCTGGATCCCTATCTTCCTACCATCATCAAAAGCTGTAATGTCTGACTGAGCAGTGCTATAGTATCACCTTATTTTAGTTAATCCCCTGTGTCTAGATGATGCCAGTCAAGTTCTTTATTGCAACTCCAATTCTAGATATCACTTATGAGAAATAGATTTCTTTCTCCAGTGGTTCAATTGTCTCCTTCAGACCACTAAGACAGTTTAGATTAAATAAAAGTGTATGCTCTTACATCGTCACACCTGGTCCTCTTTCAACATTCTGCCTACGTAAAGTCACTACCCAAGTATCCAAGCTAAAGATTAGGTTTATCCTGAATACACCCTCATTTCATCCCACAATTTCAACCTTTCTCCAAATTCCACAGCTACTGTGCCAAAGACAAATGCACTTCACTTTCTATTCTCTGTTTTTCCCACCAATTTGTTCTCCAAATACCAATTTCTCTCAGCAGAAATAGTAAACTAGCCTCCTTCCTCATTTTCCTGATTCTATTCTCTTGTATTCCTATCTCAACCACAGCCTAGTTCTCACATGCTCTTTCTGAAAGACTTCCTATCTCTGCTTGAAATACTGTTTTATTTGCATTTTGTGTGTTGGCTTACATCCTTAGCTTTGGGTGCACCATGAAAGATGCAGCCCTTCCCTAATTCAGCTTCATCTCATGTTGTGTCAATCCATCGTGTTTCTGAACCTTAGTCTAACTATTCATTTTTACTTCCTAGAGTGACCTGGGGCCCTTTCTGACACAGAACTCCTGTACATGCCATTACCTCTCCTTTGTCTAATGACTATTATCTTGATTTCTAAATCTCAGGTGTTACTTCTTTCAGTGCGAACTAAGAATTCTATCTTGCATCGCTCTCTGTTACATAATAATGCATTTATTTACACAACTTGTGTTCCCACCATATTAAGAATTGCCAGAATAGCTTTGGATGTCTTTTTATTCTGAGCACAAAATAGTGTCTGGTTCATAGTTGATGCTTGTAATTGTCCTGTGAATGAATAATACAGCCAATATTAAAAAAATGAACCGTCACTGATAAAAGCATCAACTATGTATTTTTTTATACACTGTATACACTGAGAAATGCATATGATTTTAAAGAAAATATTTTTCAAGGAAGATACTGTTCTGGAGAGTAATCATTGACTTCCTTACTTTCTTTGTTTTGCCCATTGCCTTCAGGATGGAGAGATTCAGGTCTTCAAGCGCAGCCAGTACATTCTCATATTCACCCAAGTGCTGAGAAAAATATTCTGGAAAGTAAAAGGATTAAAATCAATTTATGTCAGAGTCTAGATAATCATTGGACAAAAATCTCAACTGATAATTTACTTCATAAATCAGCAAGCAAACTGTTGGCTATATACAAAACCCGGAAATCTTTCAAATGAGACTAAGGTAGCAGTATACTAATTTCATCAGGAAAGTAAAACAGAAAAAGAAAAATAGCCTAGCTGAATATTATCCACAAAAGTGTTCTTTCTTACAAAAAAAACCCCAGAAATACACGAGTCTTGGTATGATGACAAGGTCGATTCAGTAAAACGTTACTCTCAACAGTATATTAGCCTAGATCACAATAGGATAGTAACGAGAAAAAATGTAAAATTGCTATTATTTCTTCAAGGAAACATTTCTGAAGGATAGCTTTCCCTCGAAGTTTGGCTCTGCAAATCACAAGGGAGATCCGCTGTGGCTCTACTCACAGATATACTTGATATATGTCATGAGTTGTTGTTAATAATCTCAGCCATTTATTTCCATGAAGCAAAAGTCATATTTATCATATTTTTCCATTGCTAGGAATAAGTACTGCCTCGAAAATTATGATTAAAATGAAAACATGGCACACAAAATAATTTCAAATTAGTTGAAATGTGATACAGATAAAGGGAAATTTTATTTACAGAACTTTATATTTCTAAAATCAGAGACCTCTGATCTTAACAAACATTCATATTCTAGAAAGAGCAGAACTTTCATGTACTATGTTCTGGAAAACTAATAGCCCTTACCAGTCCAATGAACCATCTATTGATGAACTACTATTTATTATTGTATTTCTATAATATATCATGATATTTAAAAATTACATTAGAATGATATCAACTCACATGCAGACTTAATTTTGGGCTATACTGTAATATATTTGATAAAAGCTGCTTTTGTTAATCTAATACTCCAGATAGAACATTTGTTGAGATTGGTATTAACAAAAGTGGAGGCTGGAGATTTAAATCAGCTGGCTAGTATGCTTGTTCAATATGCACAAAGCCCTGGTTTCTATCCCCAGTACCACATAAGCCATGTGTAGTGGTGCATGTCTGTAATCCCAGCACTCAGGAATTAGAAACAATAGGCTCAGATAGTCAAGGTCATCCTCAGATACATAGAAAGTTCAAGTCATGCCTGGATTACATGAGACTTTGTCTCAAAAATACTGGACAGTTGACTAATTTGATACACAATGTATAAACTTTTCTGAGAATAAAAAACAATGAAGCACAAACATTCTAGATATTGCCATAATGCAGCCTATGCATACATAAATTAAAAACAAATGAAGTATTTTTCCTAAAGCAAAATACATTCTTGATTCTGCAGTCTCTAAAACACTGTGACTCGTCCTTTATAGAGATTCTTTTAGGGAAGAACTAGTGAAATAATAAATGAAGAAATAAACTCTTTAAATAAATGAAAAGTAACATTTTACGTTTTGGTTATGCTATTAATTTTCTGATAGGATTAGCTAAAATATTTGTTTTATCTGTGTAGTGATTGTAATAAACGAAATCCATGTGGACAGTACTCTTTATGAATCAATTTGCAGTTAATATTGCTGTAGAATATTCATAAGATGGGAAAATAATGCATATCAAGATAGAAGCAATATTAAGTTAAAATAAGCAAAATATGCAAAGAAACATGAAGAAATGATAAGTTTGTTCATTTTTATTTCAATATATGCACAGCCTCAAAGAAGACTCTGCAGGAGTTTTACATGTAAGTAGTGAAAATTCATACTGTGAAAATACAAGAGAATTGAATGTGTTAGAGGTTTTACACAAAGGAGATAGAGAAGAAGCTATTTTCAATTTAAAAAGACCCATCACAGAACTATTTTAATCATTCAGGAATCCAGCGATGGCTTGCACCAAGATGGTGGCAACAAAAATGGAAAGACCCAATCAGATTGCTGGTACATTTTGACACATATTATTTTAACTATACATATGTGAAAAGTAATTCTGGATTTATGTGCACATTTAAAGTAAAATATGTCTTTCTGTATTCTTTGCAGGCATATACTTCAGGATGCTGTAAGGAAAACTCATTGTGATAAAGGCTCCTTAGATTTGAGATTGTTCAAATTGAAATGAAGACAAGAATGAGGCCAGGTGATGTGAACACAGATGTTGAAATTGTACAGACATCAAATAAAGGAGCTAACAGAAAGAAGTAGAAATTATATCTAATACGTAGAAAATTGGAAAAGTTAATCTGCGTGCAGTAATTTGATTTGAGAGACTTTTGACTTCCACACAAAAGAAAATAAACGGAACTGCAGTGATGGCTCCGGAAGGTCTGGGGTGTGACTTGGCTTGAAGACTGTCTTCCTCCCAGACCAGAGCTAATCCACCAGTGAATGCAAATAGGTGAAGTATTTTACAATGTGCAAATGAGAAATCTGATGGAATTTTTCTCCCAGGCTTTGTATTTAGAAATAGTCGAGTTCTCTAAAAGATACTTTATTAGTAACAACACAAAATATCATATGTATTTACTGGCTTATTTTGTTTTTTTTTTAATTGCTATTCTTGAATTTTTAAATTGAGATCTCTGTGTTTTGACTGAAAAACAAAACAAACCCAAACAAACAAAAAACAAAGGGACTAATGGATAGAGCTTAATTGGTAGAGTGATTGTTGTGCATTCATGATGGTCTAGGTTAGATCTTCACACACACACACACACACACACACACACACACACACACACACACACACGCATACACACAGAGTTGTCATAAAATAAAATGAGTGGTAAGGCCACTCTTTTTCTCCACTCGCCTTTTTCCTTTGTTGTTTTTAAGAACGTCACACACACACTGAATCCATGCCACCCTCCCACTCCCTCCAAGTCCTCCTGTATCCCCACCTCTCACTTCAAAATTTTTGACCTCTTCTAAATGATTATTGTTACACGTACACATGCACCTATGTAACATTTTGAGTCAGTTTAGCGTTGCTTATATGTACATATGTCCAGAGCTGACCTTTCAAAATAAAAATGCCTTTCATAGTCAAGACGTTTGGCTTAGCTAGCAAAGCGTGGCGAAGAGAAATTCAGTTTTCTTTCCATTTTTACATCACGTGTGCTAGCACATGCATGCAGAGGCCAGTACAGCATATGAGGAAACTGTGTCTGGAGGCTTCAGATAGGAACCCCTCAGGGTGTCATTCATTTTTCCCCTTCCTCATTTACACATCTGTTCATTTCGACTCCCCACCTAGTTAGAGAGGGCGCAACCACACGGTAAGTGATATAGCAATGACTGATTCTGAGCATGGAGGGACTGACAAGGCCATCCCTGAGCAACAGCTTGAGCTGGGAAGCTAAGCGAGGTGGTGAGGCTCGGTGTCCTAAGATCGTCAGTGAGAGAGGAAGCTGGATGAGCTGTGAACACTCCTTGCTTAGTGTTCTCCTTTTATCCTCAAGTTAAGGTTAGTGTTCTCAACTGTCTGTGTCAGAGTCCTCTGGAGCCTCACTGATTTTCTTCTCTGTAGACCAGCAGTTGAAACGTGTTAGAACATATCATCTCAGGCCCACAGGCCTGCTGATTCACAAACGCGCTTTAATAAGATATGAGGGGATTTATGGGCACATTTAAGTGTGGGAAGCATGAATCTAGGGAACTTGCTACAAATGAAGATTATTAGTAAAGTCTCATCTGCTAAATCAGAATCTTGGGGTTAAGGCCCAGAAATCAACATTTCCTACAGATTCTAAGAGTTTGACATGAAAATTAAATTTAAGATGGCTATGTGCAACAGGTAGGTGAAACATTTTGAAAAGAAGAGTGCTGTAGAATATTATTTGAAGATGTGTTACATTTGTTTATGCTGTGGAACATTTGTTTAATGATGCAAAGATGTGTTGCATTCTTCTATGTTGCATTTGTTTAACTCTGTGAAGCTGTGGTACTGGACATTTCTACCTGATTGTGTTTGTCAGATTACATGGGATAAAACGCTGTATCTCATCTCACTTAGTTGCTTTTTCTGCCTCATTTACAAGGTGCTAACAAGGTACACACTGTGTAGATTCAGGAGAATGTTTTCTGAGACTATTTCCTACTCTGATGCAGTAGCTATGGGTCCTTTTGTTCTGACTTGATCTTCTTAAACCAGACCTGAAATTCAACTTGGAAGATTGAGTTGCAGAATAAAATCGAAAATTTCAGTAAAGATTATTCTAAGGGAGTTTGATAAGTGTGAATGATCAGTCCAAAAAACCTTAACAGAAAAATATACCTTGAAGAACCATGCATAATCAAAATTCCCTCGTCTGTCTTGATGGTACCATCCACATTCACCAATGGTGATTCAGCTTATATACTCAGACAATGCAATGTTATTAATTAAAATATTATTTATATATTACTCTCATAAGTTAGACTGCAAAGATATTTTAAAGTAATATTTTAATAGATTTTGAATTTAGGTCCATAATTGAATTAACTGATGAATTAAGAAAAAGCTTAATTAAGCTAAGATCTAGATGCCTAGAATCTGTAATTGGTTTCTAGGAGAAAGTGCATGAAATCTCTGTTCTGTCAATCAAACCCCACCCCTCCCACGCCTACAGGGAACTTGTATGAGATGTGACTCGACATATTTCACTTGCTGGCACTGAAGCCTTGGCTCTGATTAAAATCCAACTTAAATATTTATTTTATATTCAAATAATAATTTGAAATTAAGCTGCAATCTAGAAATAAAAATGCATATTCTAAGCAGAGAAGAGGATTGTAACAAGATTGTGAATATAATCACTGGATTTAAAAATATAAAGAAATTCTGTGTTGAATTAAAGCCCAATCACTTTCCTTCCTAAAACTATGGGAAGAGGGAAGCATTCAAATTCTCCAATATATACAGAGTAGATGACTAATCAAGTCTCATTATTATAGGGAAAGAAAACAAAATTCTGCCTGGATGATTAAGTGAAGACTCACAGCTACGCTTTAGTTTAGTAGTTTTAGGAGAAGACAGATTTGTAAGATACTCCTTAAGGACAGACAGACAACAGAGCAAACAGACAATAGTCACTAAATTTTTTTTGTCTTAAAGATATTAATAAGTTTTTTTTTCAATTAGCTCTTCTTACTCAGGCAAAGGAATTTTCTAAACAATTGGAGAGAGTTGTTAATTTGGCCTGCTGCTGTGGTGATATTATGTTCCCCAAAATATTGTGTACCCTAATAAACTTATCTGGGATCAGAGAACAGAACAGCCACAAGATAGACATAGAGGCCAGAAAATGGTGGCACTCACACCTTTAATCCTATCACTTGGGAGTCAGAGATCCATCCGAATCTCTGTGAGTTTAAAACCACACTGGAAACAGCCAGGCATGGTGACTCATGCCTTTAATCCCAGGAAGTGATGACAGAAAGCAGAAAGGTATATAAGTCATGAAAACCAGGAACTAGGGCTGGTTAAGTTTTTAGGCTTTGGAGCAGCACAGTTCAGCTGAGAGGCATCCAGTCTGAGGAAACAGGATCAGCTGAGGAATTGGCGAGGTGAGGTGGATGTGGCTTGTTCTGCTTCTCTGACCTTCCAGCATTCACCCCAATACCCAGCTCCAGGTTTGTTTTATTAATAAGACCCTTTAGGATTCATGCTACATGCTGCACCTAAACATCTGAGAGAAACAGGTCTCCAAATTTATGAAATGAGCAAGGTGGTTGTCTCAGTTCTTCCCATTATCTCACCTTCACTGGCAAGGGTTGTGCACCCATGAGAATGGATTACAACTTGACCTTTGTGGGCTTTGCCATTCATCACACATTTTGATGTCATGGTCTAGGTGAACTCTTTCATCTGTTTAACCCAGTACTTGTCATGTATAGCTGAAGCTACCTGTGACTGTGTGAAGGTATGGCAGGATTTCCCCATAGTTCCACAAACCTAGCCCCCTGTGATCCCCAAACGCCTGGCTTCTGCACTGGAACTTGTTTCTTCAGTTGGATGCTTGTCCCTGAACTAGGGAGGCATTGTGCAGGAAGCATAGCGTCTAATGGCCACTGAAACGTTTGAAAGCTCCTGGTCAGTGGTCATCGTTTGCTTTGTTCAGTTGCTGCCTTCACACTGCACTGTGACACATCATCCTGGCCAAATCTCTGTTGATCTGCTGGAGGGTCAGCAGTCTTCAATGGCAGAAGGTGTCCGTTTGGATGATTGTGGTGAGCTCTAACATTGTAAGAAGTCTACAGTACCGAGAAATATTTGTGATTTCAATGAGAAGTGTTAGAAGACCTTTCTTCTAGCTACCTAAATGTTTCAGGCTGTCTAGACGATAAAATCATACTTGAGCAAAAGTGGTATTTGACACATTCGTCTCAAAATGAAAAATACCAAATCTTCCCATATGCAGAGACATATATATCTGTTTCAAGTTTAGTAGTTTCCATTTTCATAACAAAGAATAAATTTCAGATTATTTACTTTTCTACATTTTTAATCTCTGCCCTCTGTTCCCAGCCACAAAAATAACAGAAATAAATGAAGACTAGGCATTTGACAATATTTCTTTCTCTGCACTTGTACATTTTTCAAAAAGGCATTTAAGTTTCTAGAATAATTGCACAGATATGGAACAAAGTTATTTTTATATTTCAAGGATACAGCTTTGGAAAGGCTGCACATTGGTTATGTAGCAAATGGAGAAGCTGCATTTAGCTAGTGAATAATTCGTTTCTGTAAAAACTATTCCACAATACCAATTCTCTTTTCATGAGCAAATTAACTAGACCCAACTGTTTAAGTAATATACACACTGGGGCCAAATTCCAGGACAAGGAAACCTCGACTACTCTGCCAGATGCTTTGCTTTACTTCCGAACTTTTAACATAAGGTGTGAGAAGTCTCTCACCTTACATTATCCCTTTTCTGAATCAAATCAACAACAGTTTGGTTAGTCTTAAAGATACTCACCACACAGTTCTTCTGTGTCAAGATTGCTGAAAAGAGAGAAAAAAAGATGTTATTCTTTGTTAATGTTTTTTCACTTATCTTTTTTTCCCCCAGAGCTGAAGACTGATAAATTCAAAATATTGGGATAAAATGTTAATAAATATATTACTGCCAGAAGAATAATGCCATGGCCATGACCTGTGGTACAGAAAAGATACTTCAGTATTAGTCAATTACCTCACACATGATACAAATGATCTTCCATAGGTTCATCCATAGCCCTTCATTTGAGTTTCTAAACACTTAAATACAGTTATTCTCCAGTCCCCATAATTGTTTAATAAAGATGTGTGGTTAGGATAGTTCTCTTAGCCATTCTACATTGTTGAGTACTTGCACGTTATTAGTAATGATTATATCAGAGTCTGTCTTGAACAAATAATTCTGTATTTGTGCTTTTCCTTTCAACATACTAGAAAAATAATACACAATAGCAAAGAACATGAGCTCTGGGGCCAGAACACTTGAGTCCAAATCTTAACTCCACAGTGATCTTGGATACTTCACCCCAATGAGTCTTACTGTCTCTGGCTCAAAAGGCTGTTTCAGTGTTCAAGTGGATTGGGCACAGGAAACTGGGGTCACTGGGGCAAAGTTAATCATTTAATAAAAGCATCATGATTGCTGACTTAACAGAACCAGAACTGACATACTTTTGAAACAAGTTTGCTTCAATGCTTATTTCAAGTGATTTCTAAATGTAATAGTTACATGGCTCAAAATTCAGATGTAAACAATAGAAAATCATTACAATTATGAAGAAAAATTCAAAATACTGGGATGAAATGCTAATAAATATATGTGATTATCAGAAGAATATACCATGGCCATGGTCCAAGAAGGGTATGGTACAGGAATGAAAATATACTTCAGTATTAGTCAATAAATCATTATAACTAATCACATTATGAGAGAAAGGAGAAGCATACAATATTAGCAATGGTAAATAAGAATTTAACTATAATTCCTGTTTTTTAAAAATTAAAATACAAGAACTAGAAACATGCCTCTTAAAGATCTAAAGTATATGAGGATCAGCTAGGAACATGAGTTTGAAAAATCTTAGAAGTTCCACTTGTCACATGTCAAAGTTCAACATACACCTTCATAGACAAGTCTTCCTGTAAGTCATAGGAAGGGTTGCCAGACATGAGAGACACTGTCATAGCATCACCAGCCCTATCATTCTTTGTAATGTAACTAAACTCAAGATTTCATTATATGACACCAAATATTCTATCTTGTATTTGAATATTTTGATACTTCAATGCATGGTTTTGTAAATAGATTTGCCACTAGACAGAATATGTAAGGTGTGTTGTGTTAGTTTTGGTGTGGGTTCCTCATTATTTATTTGTTTATTGCACAGACATGTATTGCTACATATTAGATATTATTCTAACTGCTGTTAATACCTGAGGCTGCAATATATATCAAAATGAATATATTAGATTCCTAGTCTCTTGGAGCTCAGTTCAAAAGTAGGCCCAGAGGCCAGACACAGTGGCACTTGCCTTTAATCCCAGCACTTGGGAGCCACAGGCAGGCAGATCTCTGTGCATTCAAGGCCAGCCTGGTCTACATAGAGAGTTCTAGGACAGTTAGAGCTACATAGTGATACCTTGTCTCAAACACACAAAAAGAGGTAAACTCATATATAAAATAAATAAATTATAATAAATCAGTTGATGTCAGAGAACTGGAGAACTTTTCTCAGGGATCAAAGATTGTATCTCAGGGTAACACAATTAAGCTAAAGTTCAAAGGTTAAATGTGAGTAGAAAAAGTAGATGAACAAGGGATATTCTTATTAAAAATAATTTTTTCAATAGAAGTTAAAAGTGTGACTAGGAATTCATTCAGTTTCAGGGAACTAAGCTATTCCTTTGACTGAAATGTAGGTCATCAGTGAGGAAATGGGGCTGAACAAATAGAAGACCTAACACAACAATGTATGAAGTTCCTCTTTGCTTTCTTATCAATTTGGAATCACAGAAAAATCTAAAGGTGAGCCACTTGATTAGATTACAGCTTGACTAGGTTACAGCTTGACTAGATTACAGCTTGACTAGATTACAGCTTGACTAGATTACAGCTTGACTAGGTTACAGCTTGACTAGATTACAGCTTGACTAGGTTACAGCTTGACTAGATTACAGCTTGATTAGATTACAGCTTGACTAGGTTACAGCTTGACTAGATTACAGCTTGACTAGATTACAGCTTGACTAGATTACAGCTTGACTAGGTTATATTGACAAATCAGTTTCAGTTAGGTAGTGGTAGAAGGAAAGCAAAGACAGAGCCCCATTTGCAGGTTACCGAAGTATCCAGGGCTCACTGATGTGGGTGGAGAACACAACCCAGTGTATATGCAGTCTCATTCACCGGGTGGGGCAAGAGGATATCTTTGTATTTACATTTAATACTAAGCTTTACTTTATTTTTGTGTATACTTATATAACATACAAACAAATATGTCTATAAATCTATATTTGGTTTATAATCTAATAATACAGTATTTTTAAAAATATAGTTCTCGATACCACTCCCCAGGACTCCACTTTTCCTATATTAACTAACAAGGGAGTGTGGTCTGTAGCAATTCTCTCCACTAGTGATAGGTAGAGATGAGGAGATGGGTGGGAAAAAGCTGATATTTGTGAAAGGTTTTGAAGAGAAACCAACAGAATGTTTTAAAACACATAGGATTCAGGGTTAGCTAGAGCAGGCATTTTGTAGTATCACTGTAAGATATAAGTTTTTTTCTAAGTCTTACTGTTTTTATAGAACTGCAGACTTGAAAAGGATATTAAAGGGCACTGGTTTTGTACTTGTTTTCTTCAGTGGTCCACAGGTTCATGATGAGATTTATTTTGAATTTCCAAAAGAATAAACAGCTCCAATTTATTATTGAAAATTAAATTACTGGGAATACAGTATAAAGTAGAGCAGCTAGGAATAATGAACACAAGAGCCCTGATCATTCATTAATACAAAATGATGCCTGTCAAGTGTTCGTGGCTCCAGCATGCTGTATTCAGTCGTTTTTGTGCCATGCTGTTAGTAGTGGGTAGGAAGCCATAGGTCTCTTTACAGCAGGCTTACATGGATAAATTATAGTAGGACTCATTTCAGACTGTGATCTATTACATCCTGTAGTAAGGCAAGATTTTAAAGGACACATCAGCTACGGAAGAGTCCAGAGTGTATCTTGTAACATGCAGGATTTTCCTGTTTCTTTCCATGTTTATAGCAAAAAGTTCAATGGCATTTTACCAATGGCATCACATTAAAATAAAAGAGAGAGAGGGTCAGGATAAGAGAGAGAAAGCCAGATGAAAAGAATGAATTCTGGATATAAACAGTTCACATTTCTACAGAAACAGAACAGAAGGAGTATTAGTAGAAGAACCCTTTCTCATCTTGCGGCCAGAAAGGGATAGAAACCAAACACAAAGCTGCCTATAGCCACCTGATTGGCAATAATGAAAATAAAGACAAAGAAAGCAAATGTGCAGTAGATGAGTAGCTATGTGAATTGTGTGTTATCATAGAATCACTAAATGCAACTGAAGAGTTCTCACTATCATGGAAAAAATATATATATATTCAAAAATTATACAAATATGAAACCAGAAGTAAACTGGCTATATACATCCATATTGGTAGAAAATTATTTGGAAGAAGTGAATGAATATGATGACAGTGAACCCTCACTCCTCTTGGGTGATAGGACATCAGGGAGGTTTGTTTCTTCCTTTTACCTTTCTAAAATACCGTTGTCTATAATCATTACATTTCCCTCTTAATGGAAATGATACATTTTGTGGTTGGACTGAAAGAAATCAGGAAAAGTAAGGTGTTAAGGTTAACAGGTGAGATCCATAGTTTCTTTGCACACATTATGCAACAGCCTATGAGGTTGCTTAGTAGAGGTTGCATTCAGTCTGTTCATTTTGACCCAACACTCAATTTTAAAACTCCACCATTTGACGTTCTGTGTATAAGAAACAGTGACATAGTGGGAAATATTTAACAGCATTCACATCCAACCCGAAGGT
>CABHPR010131316.1:18944-47360 GCA_902168415.1 Peromyscus melanophrys
GTGTGCACACTGCTTCACACACATAGCAAGCTGTGCACACTGCTTCATACACACACACACAGGTGTGCACACCGCTTCACGCACACAGCAAGGTGTGCACACCGCTTCATGCACACAGCAAGGTGTGCACACTGCTTCACACACACACACAGCAGGTGTGCACACTGCTTCACACACACACACAGCAGGTGTACACACTGCTTCACACACACAGCAAGGTGTGCACACCGCTTCACGCACACAGCAAGGTGTGCACACTGCTTCACAAACACACCAAGGTGTGCACACTGCTTCACACACACACCAAGGTGTGCACACCGCTTCACACACACAGCAAGGTGTGCACAATGCTTCACACACACAGTGAGCTGTGCACACTGCTTCACACACACAGCAGGTGTGCACACTGCTTCACACACACAGCAAGTTGGACAACCTGGGGAATTCACAGGTGAGCTAAGATTTTAAAAAAGGATGAGAAAGATGGACATTGGGCAGGGCGAGGAGGCTGGGGAAAAAGTAAATCACACACAAAACAGCCAATAAAAAAATAAAAAAGCAGTTAATATACATGAATAATGGATGCCTGATTTAAAAGCAGTTTACTCTGATATGATGTAATTTTTGACAAGCAGCCAGAGAGACGATCTCAAGTCCTTGCCAGAGATAAGTCATCACGTGAGGCCTGGCGCGGCCGTGTCTGTGACCATGTGGAGAGTGACTTTCACCACCGCCTCAGAGGTGACTTCACTGTTGGCAAACAGAAACCTGCCTCTCAGGTGCCCTGAGCAGCACCCCAGCAAGACACAGCACTTGGAGAGCTGGCTCCCCAACAAGAGCACAGCTCCCTGAAAACAGCCCCCCAACAGTTTCCATGACACGCTCTGGCACTGTCTTGCGCTCACTCACACAAAGGGAAGAAGCCTGGCTGCTTTCGTGTTTAAGTTTTAATTGGAGTGACAAGCCCAAAGGCCAAGATATTGCAGGGATGGGGGGACAGTGTTGCCGAGCAAAGTCGCCAGGCACTGGGTAGGGAAGGCCTGCGCACGCCCCCACCACGTGCCAATGCACCTGCAACCCTGGCTGTTCCAGGACTGGGCTCTTCCTGGGAAGGCAGTGCCAATCACACAGGCTTGCCAGGCTTGGGGCTTTGTGATGTGGGCAGATGTCTACAAAGGACCAGACCAAGGCCAAACCAACACCTACTGTGACCTAAGGCTGAAAGGAACCAGGGTGAGTGTATCCCTGTGGAGTCCAGGACGCTGGTCCCCATGTCTCTCTCCTGACACATGCCCAGGGCGGTGCAGGACAACAGGTCTCCTTAGAGCAGCCAGCAGATGCAACTCCTGCCTGCTTCAGATACTTCCTTACATAACCATCACCACAGGGAAGAGGGAAGATGTGACCACCACGAGCACAGTGAGGGCCACACAAAGTGAACAGGGAACCTTGCTGTCCAGCACAGATGAGTTACTATGCAAACATGCTTGATGACGGACACCTGCGTGGGGCGCCGCATCAGAGCGGCCGTTTCTAAACACTCCATGGGCATTAAGTACACGTGCAGCAGGGGTATGTGAACCGGGGTCAGCATGCGCTTTAGAGGGAGAAACCAAAGCTGCATCCCGGAACATTAATCCTTCAAGTAAAAATGCTATGTCCTCTTACATGGGAAGGTGCAGGGGAAGGGCTATGGTCAGCTCTCTGTGGCAGACAGACTGATGGCACTGTGAGCAAACTCAGGCGCTTACCTGATTACCCTTTCTTCTGACCAGCCTGACTTCTGTTTCAGCCCCAAGTTAGACCAGACAGAGGCTCAGAGGGGAGACAAGCAGCAGGCCTCTAAACTAGATCATGGAAACAAATGGCCACTGAGGGGGCTGGATCAGCAGAACAGCCAGAGGCGTTGGTGTGGGTACACAGTCCACACAGGGTGCCTTTACTGGCTGTATATATCCCCAAGCCATAGAAACCTCTGCTCACCGCAGGGTCCACCATACTGTCCCTGGAGTGCAGAACAGTGTGGCACCCGCCTCTCCCACAAGCCCTTCTGAACACACTGCAGTCTCAACTACCCAGAAGAGAGACACACTAACACCTGTACTTAGCCATCAGGAAACTGAATTGAAAGCCATTTGAAATAGCTTGCCCCACACTGTATAGGGAATAGTTGAGAAGCAGGCCAGGAAGAACCCAGCCACCACACTGGCACGTCTCTTCCTGATCCCTGCTCAGAATGGTGTTCCCAGGAGCCAGCACAGCTCTGTGCAGCACTATGTCTGCAGCTCCAGCTGACCCTCACGGTGCTGGAAGGTGGGGCCACTACTTCCCCCACTGTCCTATGAAGAAATGGAGCTGACAGACGGCACATCCCTTGCCCAGCTTGGACATTCTGGAAGTAGGCGTCAAGCCTGGGGCCTGGCCTTCAAAGCTCCTGCTCTCTGAAGCTCTACCAAGGGCACACACAGTGTCCATAGTGTCAGAACGCCGCACACTGAAGCCTACCAGTGAGGACACACTGATCACCAGCTCTGTTCCTGCAGGTGCTGACTCCAAACACATCAGGACTCTGCACTCCACTTACTGTGTTGTTTCCCATCGTTGAAGAGCTCAGTGTCCCTCAGCTGTGACCCTTTGCCTCTGGTCTCCTGGCCACTGGTTTATGGTAGGCTACAGTGCAGCAACATGGTTAAATGTGAGCTTCCGGCTCATGTGTGCTGAGGTCAGGAGAGGAAATGCAGGACCGAAGCTGAGGCCTGTTCTGAAAGGACAGGGGAGAGGGAAGTAGGGGCAACTGCCAGTCCTGGGCAGGAAGGAACACCACATTCAAGAGGGCGGTGACACCTCTGGCTGTGGAGAGACTCATCTTGTAGGTGTGGGTGGAGAGCTGGAAGCCAAGGTCTGACTTCTGAGGGCTTTTAAAGGTAGGCTACAGGCAGGCAGCAGGGCCTCATCCACAGTGCTTGGCATGGGCCATTTTTCTGATAAAACTGGAAATACACTTGGTGTACATGTGTGTACCAGGGAGTGTGTGTGTGTGGGGTGCAGGGGTGTGTGTGTGTGCATGTGCATGCACACCAAGGAGAACAGGGGTGGGTGTGTGCCATGGAGTACAGGGGTATATGTGTGTGCCAGTGAGTGCAGGAGTATGGGTAAGGGTAGGAGGTACAGGTGTGTATGTGTGGTTATGCCAGAGACTGCAGGGGTGCAGGAGTGGGGGTGTCAGGGACTGCAGGGGTACAGGAGTGGGGGTGTCAGAACTGCAGGGGAGTGGGGGTGTTAGGGACTGCAGGGGAGTGGGGGTGGGGGTGTCAGGACTGCAGGGGTACAGGAGTGGGGGTGTCTGGGACTAGAGGGGTGTGGGAGTGGGGCTGTCAGGGACTGCAGGGGAGTGGGGGTGGGGGTGCAAGGATCTAGCTCTGGAGGTGTTTGAATGTGCATTTCACAACCTCCCGTGAACAAGGCATTTAAGTTCCCACCCCAGGGAAACAGGGAGATGGAGCCCCAGCCTACTGTAGGAACAGGAGGAGCTCAGGCCAGGGCCCTAGCCTAGACACTGACAGGGACCTGAAGAAACCTGGATATGGAACTGGGTTTAGGGACAGTAAGTTGACTCCATCAGTACACTATTCTTGCACCGGAGGGAAGTGTGTCTAGAAGCCAGGTCATGGCAGGATGGCCTTCAGAGGACCTGAGCCTCATCTTAACACTGTGCAAACCTCGTCACTCTGCCTGAGTCCCTAAGTTTGGCAAGTGACTGCTCAAGTATGAGCTGAGCTAGAATTTTCCTCTGCCTAGCTGCAAGAGAATCCATCCTGCAACTAATTGCTGAGGGAATGTTGTGAGGAGTAGCTTGGTGTCCATTAGAAGTACTTGTGCAACTCAGTACCCGATGTCAGTGCTAACCCCACTCTCTAATGCAGGGCCTTACACAAGACAGAAGTGTAGGCTATGTTAATACAGACTTCGAGGTGCTGGGTAAAAAGCCCAGGTTCTCTACTATAACTGCTGTGTGTTATCTGAATACAGCAAACATTTGAATAGTTGGTAGGCTGAGCCCACATAGGCTGTGTGTCCTTGCTTTCCCAGCCAAGTCCATCAGTCTCAACTGTCTGGACTATGTAGGAGCATGCAGCTCACAGTTACTGTTTTCACTCCTGGAAAGAGGCAAACATTTCCACCAGGCCCCCTCAGATCCTGACGAGCTGAAAAACATGCTGATTTTTAACACTAACAAACCTAGCTGCTGTCTGGGCAATATTTACCCCGAGACTCATCTGGCACAAAGAAATCAAAGCCGGATATCCCCATCTGCGCTGGGGAAATCATCGCAACAGTCAACTCCAAGTTCACGGCCTCCCATGTGTGTGGAATGGTGAACCAGGACAGGAATTCTACATACAATCAGGGAAGCCACTGGAAAAACTAGACCCTAAATAAAAATCTAATCTTAATTCAAAAGCCTAATAAGAAGGGGCAGCAGACACCATATACTTCAATATAATGCTTTATAAACTGGCTCAATGCCTTCAGAATACTGATGAATTTCTTTAAAAATCAGGAAATATTACAAATGTCAGTGACATCCAAAACGATGCCAGAGTGTGTACAGACAGAAGCTATCCGAGGTGTGGTCCAGCCCTGCCGGCAAGGCTGCAGAGTGACTCAGCACCCGTATCAGCTCATTACATTAGCTCCACACGGCCCTTTCTACTCACAGGCTTCTTCAAAACCAGTCTCAGGAAAAGAAACTAAGCTGGGCTCCCATACCTCCCCAGGGATCACTGGGGCTCCAACCGGTCGGGGCCACCCTTCCACAGGCCTGTTGTCTCGCCCGGCACAACTCCAACTTCACTCCAATGCTAGTGGGTACAGGAGCACCAGTCCTATGCTAACGTCACCCCACTTTCTCAATCGGAAAACCAAGGCAAGTAACTCGCCTGAAGAGTATCTGAGTGTAAAAGCCCTGCTCGGCCCCTGGTGAAAGTCACTGTTCCCTGTACAAACCTTCTACTACATCATTTCTTTCACTAGGGATCCTAAACCACACTTAGCTGCCCCCAAAAGTAACACGAAACGTCTTCCACAGAACCATTCACGCTGCACGGTATAACAGGCGCTCAGTTCTAAGTCCTCAGAGTTCTAAAGCCTCTGAGTTGAGTGGGGCTGACAGTCCAGAGCAAACCTGGGGCTCTGTGGCGATACTTCAAGGTTCTCACTAAAAGTTGGAGAGTTTCATTATCTTTCACCATTAATAATGCCAACAGATCAGTTATTGGCATTATTTTAATACTAAAACCTGTACAAAGCAACCTTGAGTGTTCATTTCTCATCCATGCATCTTTGAGATTGTCAGCAGCCTGGAAGTTCCTGAGCTCACCGTGTCCACCTCCACCAGGGAAAACCCCTCTGCATTGCTGGTCACTATTAAGGAGCACAGGTCGAGAGTCGAGAGTTAGAAGCAGGCTTGATTCATCTCTTCCCAGGACCCTCAGATCCTGAAGAGCCGGCCCCATGCAGCCAGCTCACTGACGTGACCGTATGTAACAATGCTGGACCTTCTTCCTTCCAGAAAACTAGTCTCCAGGAGTTAGTTAGCCATCAACTCCCCAACAAAGAAGCAAATATGAAAAAAAAATCAGAAAGTTTTGGGTAGAATGTGAAAGCATTTGATAAACTTTCAATTTTTACTTATTTGTCCTGCATGTGAAGTACCAGTCCTGATTCTCAGAAACAGAAACCTCAACAAAGGAAAGCCAGCTCTCTGATTCTGGCAAGACATGGCAGAGGGTGGCCCATCTGCAGCCACACTCTGACCCCTGAGGCTCCAGACAGACAGCTCACCTTGTGGCCAGTGCAGACAACTAATCCCAAGTCTCTCCCTGGCTGCACGTGGGAAGTCATTAGCTCAGAGACTCGAGCAATTATTTTCTAGCATGATATAAGCTGCTACAGCCCAAGCCAGCCTCCTTGCCCAGCACATTCCAGCCTGCGATGACTTCACCCCTCGCCCTGATTAGAATGCACGCCGTGTGCTGCTTAATACAATCTGCCATCAAATGCCAAGTGCTTCAGAACTAAATTGGGAAATATGTCCAGATACATAGACTGATGCTAAGAGCACTAAGTGGGGCTCCAGCTCCCTTTATGAGGCAGGAGACTCATCGACAGCATCGTGTTCCACCCAGGGCAGCTCTGCCTCTGGCTGTCCACCCTGAGAGCACAATTTAATTCAGGCAGCGAAGGGATTAATAAAGGTAGTGTGCTATTGTAAATGGCACAGAAAGGAAAGCGCTGCTGATGAATTCCGAATGCACACACACAAACAAAACTGAGGAGGCTGCTTGAGCATCAAGGGCCATGAGAAGAGCTGTGCTGACTCTGCAGTGGGCAGGGTGTGGTCAAGACACTTCTCTTTTGTCTCTTCTCCTGTCCCCTGGCACTCAGTAACGGCTACCTCTAGGAAACTGACCACTGGAGTCTGAGAACCCACGAATGGACATCAAGAACTCCGAATCCATCTCTACTGCAAGTTAAAAGACCTCTGAGCAGCCCCTCTTACTGTGGGAAACACCATTCCTGCCCCGTCATTCCTGCCAGCACCAGGGCAGGGCCCCCAGAGAGAACACCCAAGCCCTGGCTACTCAGCACCTCTCACCTAACCCAGGAATCCTGTGGCCATCCCTCACTGACGAAGAAGAAAACTATTCAACAGAACCGTGGACCCGCAAAGGAGTATCCAGCAAGCAGTGTATGTCACCATTCTTTCCACCGTGACACTGGCCCAGGAGAGCTGCTAGCCCCGCCACATGATGCCAGTGAAGCCATGTGGCCCAGTCATTCACCTTCCAAGCAGACAGATGTGAAAATATGAACTCAACAGCCAAGTCAGCTGAAGCTCCACACTTCCCTCCCAGCCACAGAGGAAGGACATCCAGGAACTCTGGGGTGCAATGCTGGTACCCCTCAAGAGCACCCTCGGTACAGAGCAGTGCTGCCAATGTCATGAAGGAGCACACTGCTTTGACCTAGCATGTCCTCAAGGAGGAACTCACCTACAGGCACTGATGCTGGCCACACACTCAAGAGGAGAGGCTGCAGGGGTGAGGCCACCCATCAGCTGCAACGCTACAAAGTTCCAAAGCGATAATACCAGGGAGCTCCATAACGTCTTTCAAAATGACCTC
This sequence comes from Peromyscus melanophrys, assembly GCA_902168415.1. NCBI lineage: Eukaryota > Metazoa > Chordata > Mammalia > Rodentia > Cricetidae > Peromyscus > Peromyscus melanophrys. Next base: position 26,132 of record CABHPR010131316.1, read on the forward strand.
AAACAAGCTTCCACGCAGGCAAAAACAGGGTGCAAAACAGTAACACAGAGTTCTACCATTTACGAGTGTTTTCCTGAGACAGGGTCCTTCTATGGAGTCCTGACTGGCCTGACTCCCTGATCAGGCTGGCCCTGAACTCAAGAGATCCTCCTGCCTCTGCATTCAGAGTGCTGGGACTAAAGGTGTGCACCACCACGTCCAGCTCCATCCACACTTTAAAGAGGGAGGGATGGCACTCTGCTTGGAAACACATGGCCCATCTCAGAAGGATACACAAGAAACAGGTACCGCCAATTTGGCTCCAAAACCAAATGATGAGCAGGGGTTGAGGATCTGGGAGGAATCTCGGGCTGGTGCTCCCTCATCTGGATGTCTGAGTCAGGAGAATGCTTTACCTAATCAGAATAGGAGCTGGAGCAGTGGCACAGAGGTGCAAAGCTCTGGCTGCTCTGGCCAAGGACCCGGGTTCAGTTCCCAGCACCCACAGGGTGGTTCTCAGCCATCTGTAACTCCAGTTCCGGAGATTCAGCGCCCTCTTCTGGCCTCTGCAGGCCCTGCACACTCATAGAGCACAGTATACATGCAGGAAAACACTCACACATATAAAAAGGTTAAAGATCTGACTTCTACAGTAAAGGCACACTAGACATGTTTTCTCTGACTTTATATAGCCAAAGAAAATGCTGGTAAATCCTTTGTGGCCACCAACCCTGACCTCCAAATCAACCTGGGCATAACTGTCCCATGGGAGTCCAATGTGCAGAGCACTAACTCTCTAAGGCCTTCCAGCATGCACCAGAGAGGACAGCCCTGCTCCCACGCTCAGGCAGATAATCTTTATAAATGGCTTATTAACAGAGTTCAGTCACTTGACAGCCCAGTGTGGAGGAATGCCAGAGACACACTGATGTGGGGAGTATCCGTGACAACCACAGGACAGGCTGGCTGGCTGAGTGGACGGAGGATGGACGCTGAAACACTATCACTCAATGCTCATGAGCTGTGGTGCCTCTAAAACACCAGTGTGGTCAGCATATGGTACAAGGACACTGTCCAGTGACCAGCAACAGCATCCCTGGACACACCTACAGGTTATGGAGTGGTACAGTCCCTACTAAAATCCATCTCAGCATTTGGACTTCAGCGTGCTCTCATCATGGTTGAGAACAGTGAACTATAGCTAAGGCCCAGTCCTGCATCAGGTGCAAACAAAGACAACTCAAACTCTGGTCTTATACGGCCTTCATCTGAGTCCCAGTTATAGAGACCAGCGGCACAGACGCACCCTCACCCCACGTGTGCACAGCTCCAGGCAAGCCTGCTGCTAGGCAGCTCACAGCAACTAATAGACGCCACAGTGGCTTGCATCGCATAGCTGAATGCACATGGCCAAACCACAGTGTTCACAAGCAAACCGTCGCTGAACCTCCATGACACGGCTTAACCGGCATATGCCAGCAACTGTGGTTAACACCCGGTTGTTCCGAGGAAGCAGAAGACACAGTAAAGATGAGGAGATGCTCTGTGACTAAAGAACAGGGCCGGCAGGTCGTTTGGTCCCCGTCTCCCTCCCCAAGTGGGTGGCATTCCTGTTGGAGAAACATCTCCATGCTAAGGTATGGGCACCTGGAGGACTGGTGAGACACTCACAGAACAGCTGCATGACTGACTGCTCCCAGCAATACTCTTAGCAACACTCTTGTGGTCAACACACCTCCATGCATCACTTTAAAAGAGCAACAAAAACTAATTAATGAGTAATTTGCAGGGCAGGGCATGAAAATGCATGATTTAAAAAAAAAAAAAAAAAGAATGTCTTTCTCAGCCGATTGTTACAATCAATGCTTTTCACTGGGTTGAAAATTTGAGAGGCATTAAAAACAAATTCTGTGACCAGAGGGAATCAACACATCCGTGTTAGTTAAGGAGCAGGGCCTTCGAGAGTAACCCAGCACAGCAGAGGAGCACAGAGCCGAGGGCACAGCTCAGTGGCAGGGCCCATGCTTATCAGCAAGGGAAGCCCTAGCTACCTAAGAGAGAGAACGATTAAACCACCAAGACTTCAAACAGACGAGTGTTAATGCGCCGTCACCTGACTTCACAGAGAACACTAAGAACACACGAGGCACAGAGCTGAAGGTGAGACACAGAATGCGCCCGAGTCCTTCCTCCGGGAACAGAGTCTTTCCAGGGTGGAGGAAGGGAACACCGACCCAGAAACCGGTACCTCCTCCTCGCCCCTTCCCGGGAAGTCACTCTAGCGTCCTCCCCACAGGCTTCCCAGCTAGGAATGAGGGTCTGCTCCAGCACGTGGGCTGACCCAGCACAAAGTGCTGCCTTCCAGAGAGGCCTCTGCTGCCACTGACTGGTCTTCCTGTATGTGTAAGTAGAAGCCAGGATGCTTCCATTTTTGAGCACTGCCCCAAACAGTGGCACCCACACATCGGTATTTGATTGCACAGCTCAAATATATTGGGAAAATCAAATGCAGAAACACCATTGGAGCCCGGGATCCAAGTGTGAGCAGCAGAGAGAGGAAATGCACCAGGCTAGCAGAGCAGTACTGATGTGAACCAAATACACTCTTCCTTGGAGCCGAGGGCACAGTGCAGCGGTGGAGCCCAAGCTTATCAGCAGGTACTGTCGGGAACAGTTTTACAAAAGAGGAAACAGGCAGGGGCTGGGGAGATGCTTAGCAGCTAGGAGCACTGGCTGCTCTTGCAGAGGACCCAGGTTCAGTTTCCAGCTCCAATGACAGCTCAAACCACCTGTATGTAACTCCAGTTCCAGGGGATCCAGAGCCCACTCTGACCTCTAAGAGCACGTGGTGCACAGAAACACATGTAGATAAATGACTCACACACATAAAATAAAAATTAATCTAAAAAAAATTTTAAGAGAGAGAGGCAGAAGGAGGTCTAGGCAACTTGCTTGAGGTCACACTGGGTCATAGGGGACAGGGCTGGGCAGCTTATGTGCAGAGCCTGCCGCTCCAATTCACACCACTGCTGGGGAGGAAAGGGAACTCATTCACTGGCTCAGGTGTTCCTTCCCAGGAAGACTCTGACTGCCAGGGGGGTCAAGAGCAGGCCAACCAGAGAGAACTAAAGCCAAATGAAATTTCACCGAACTCTTTGATCCCACCGGAAAGGGGCGGGTTCTATAAACCTGCTCTAAGACTGAGACCTTGGCCTGCATCAGGACAGGACAACCTGCAGTGATAAACAGTCATCACCCAAGAGTTAACACAGACACTGTCTTCCTGTCCGGCTCACACACACGTCAGCGGGCGCTTTCATGCAGCTAATGACAACAGAAACTATAATGTAAATTCTTCATTTCATTTCCTAATTTTATTATATTGTGTATGTGTGCATGGGACACACATGCCACCGCCGCACATGGGTGGAGGTCGGAGGATAATTTTGTGGAGTTGGCTCTTCTCCTTCCAGGGATGGGACTGGGGTCAGAAGGCTTGTGTGGCCAATGTCTTTACCTGCTGAGCTGTCTCACTGGCCCGGCCTTAGAGTGTGGTTTAGCAATGACCACCCCACTGTGATGCACATCCTAAAGACAGACTGCACAAGGATCTCTGCAAGCTGCAGTGTGCGGTGTGCATTCCCTGAGGTAGCCCAGACAGTGAGGGTGGTCTACACGCATGTACCCCGGTGACCGCATTGGCTGCACAGCCTGTGAGCTCTAAGCACACGCTGGAACAGAGAGCTGGGACCTGAGCTATGAACACGGTCTGAGGCACGGTGCTGAGTAAATGCTAGGCACAGAACAGGGAGGGCGCATGCCATGACCCCACGTCTGTAGAGACCTGCCCCCTGTCGACAGATGTCTATTTCTACACAGACACCAGGAAATCACTAATAATCTACTGTGTGCCGTGGAGGAGAAACTCTTCAGCTCTGCCATGCTCACACGCTCCACTAACGCAGCTGAAAACAAAAGCGTATCGAGAGTGTTACCACACTGCCAAGTGTAGCGGTGCACACCGCTACTCCAAGAATCCGGGAGAAGATGGGGCAGGAGGCTACACAGTGAGTTCAAGGCCAGCCTGGGATATGAGAGACCCTATTTCAAGTAACTAAACCAAACCAGAACAGGAAGAGCTTAATGTTTCAGCTGCATCTAAAAGAATTAAATGCCAGGGATGGAGAGATGGCTCAGCGGTTAAGAGCACTGACTGCTCTTCCAGAGGACCCAGGTTCAATTCCCAGGAACCACGTGGCAGCTCACAGCTGTCTGTGACTCCAGTTCCAGGGGACCCGACACTCATGGCAAAACACCAATGCATATAAAATAAAAAAAAAGAATTAGAAAACTACAAGCTTACTTATTTAAAAAAAAAAAAAAGAAAGAAAGAAAGAAAAAGAAAAAGAATTCAAGCCACACTTGTTCAAGCCACTGTTTCCGTACCTTGTTTCCTTCATATACCCATCCTAGACTCTTCACCCCAAAGGCGACCTGGCTGGCTGATACATCCAGACATGTGGCAGGCTGGCCATAGACATAATGGAGGGTTCTGGCTGAGTCCTCGGCCTTCAGCAGGTACACCAGGTCCCCAGCTGTGGCTATTGCCACGGGGTATCTCCCAGTATTCGGAACTATTTCCAGGTAGTCGACCTGCAAAGAGAGGGCTTGTTTAGTCATCCACAGACATCTAAACTTGGTCAAGAAAGGAACTTTCCCTGTACATCAAGAGGGCAGAGGCCCAGAAACAGTTGGGCACAGGGCCCATTTACTGGGGATGAACATGGCTCCTGCCCAGATGAAAAGATGCTTGTAACAGCAGAAACACAATACACTCCGAGAAGGAAAGCCACAAAGGAAAATCCACGGAGACACCATTTTCCACCTGTCACAGCATGAGGACCAGGAAGTCAGAGAACACAGAGCTGGAGGTGAACAGGGGACAGAACCCTGTCCAAGTCCTACTCAGGAAAGATGGGCAAGGCTTACCACCGTGCCAAGCTCGCTCTGACCCAGGAGGTCCCTCCAGCAGCTTCCAGACACCCGCAGAGCATAGGGCTGTGTATGGCATTCACTGCGGGGCCACATCTGTCACTGTGCAGACATGATACAGACACCCAGCAAATGCCACACAACCTCAGGAGGAAACCTGAAGGCTTCCTTAGGATCCATAGGATCACTGTGGAGATGAACTGGGTCTGGGGGAGCAAGGGAACAGGATTCCCAGGGGGCTATCCCCAAAAGTCCAGCAGATGGATGGAGTCACAACACGCTTGGCTCAGGCATGGGTATGTCTTTTAACAATGGCTGTCTTCAAGGGTGGAAACAGGCTGAGAAAGGCAATTTCCGGCTGTTAGTTTTACTGGGTCTTTTAAATCCTGAACATGGCAGTGTTTAGAGCTATCCTTATTTGTTTTGTTGTTTTACCAGAAACTGAAAAAGTCAAACTGTCACAGTTCCAAATGAATAAAACCATTCTGAAGTATGTGTAAGTACACCAATGCATCACCAGAAGATCCCAACTGTATTCTTAGCCCTCTCCTACCTGCCTGTCAGGCATTGGTCGTCCTGTGCCGTGCGGCCATCTGAGGAGAGGCCAGTACAGATAACACACTCCTGTCAGTGTCCTCTCTGACTGCACAGGGGGACGAATCCCCTTTAGGACGATCTGCTTCTCCCCAGAGCACTCTGCGTCAGACACACCTACTTAGTAATCACAGAGAGTGGATGCTGAGGGTGAGTCCACTGTGGAATTATGAAAAGCCATGGTGTAAAGGACAGCATCGCCCTGACAAAATGCCAGAGGCGCTCAAAAGCCCGAGCTCTGTAGGCTGCCCTGGGGAGCTGAGCACAAGCAAACATCCGGTGCCTCTGCTAATCCTGGGTCCAAACTGTGCCCAGGCAGCCCAACATCTTGGGCTGCAGGTCTGTCACAAAGGCCAGCTGCTCCAAGCTAACACTGCAGACCTGGGAACACTGCCATTGTTATTCAGGAAGCACAGCTAGGGAACAAAGATGGTCGGGCTCCATGGGCGGGGGTGCCTGATCCAGGGATGCCCAGTGCATACTGTGGCAACTTGGCACCCAGACTGGAGAATAATGCTGGGAGTTGACACATTCTCAGCAGGGCTGCCCACTTCCTGTCTCTGAAGAAAACTCATCTCTTAGTTTCTTAAGACAGACATCTTTCGGTAGCCATTTTCATCTTCCGGCTGGATTTCTAACACGCCAAGAGGCTCAGATTGGCAGTGGCCGCCATTCGCTGGGAGGTGTAAACGACCTCAAAAGCTTCCAGTCAGCCCCAGGATGGCACCTGACTGCCAAGGCAGGATTTACACTTCATGAGGGGTACTCAGCTTGCACAACTGTGGCTGGTGCACATCGTTTGTTAGCCCTGCACTCCGCATCTCTCTCGGGCCTCAGGACGGGCTGACAGCCGCAGGTCATGTTAGAAGAACACTGTGTGAGAGCCGCAGAGCTGATCCGCGGTAGCAAGCAGCTCAGGGAGGTGAAGCAGTGACGCCAGGTGCTTGCTATTCAAATCTAAGATTCCCACAGGGAAAGGGAGAGAGGAGCTGGTTCCAAGTCGCCATCAATCCTTGATCAAGGCTGACTCTTCTGCTCCTGTGGCTAATGCCAAAATGAAGTGTGCTCAAATTAAATCCAAACTCGGCACAGACAGTTAAACACTGTCTTATCACCAAACCCCCTCTGCCTGGTGAACACGATTTGTGTACAACTGAACTTGTCAGAGCCCTGTGTGAAGTTCCCGGAGCTGGCTCAGCTTCATGCACATCCCCGAGCCCGGCTCCGATCCACACTGACTTCCCTCAAAAGCTGTTCTTAGTTCTAGGTGAGACAACAGTGTGGGATGAATGCTTCCCTCCACACAGACTACAATGTATCTACCACTGCTGTTCACTTAGGCCTTAGGCCAGAAATGAAGCTCAGGCCCCCAGGAGGAGTGGGCTGTGCTAGCGGGAAGGAGGCTGAACCAAGGTCAGAACAGACTCTGGCCCTGACCAGCTCCATGTCTGCATGTGCTGCTGTGTTGCTTGGTTTTGGAAGCAGGGCTGGGGTGGAGAGACGGCTCAGCAGTTAAGAGCATGTATTGCTCCTTGCAAGGGCCTGAATTAGATTCCTAGCTCACAGCCCCTTACAAGTCCAGCTCCAGGGGATCCGACACCTCTGACCTCCTCATGAGCACACACCCACATAATTAAAGAGGAAGAAGAGGGGCTGGAACCTGGGCCTCAAGCACACTAAGTAAATGTTCTACCATTAAGCTATAGCCTCAGCCCCACACTTGGATTTGAGTCACAACTTCTCAGCCAGAAACCAGGGGCAGGTCAATACACCACTCTGAGCCATTCCTGACTTCTTGGGAATGAAGGAAATTCGATCACCCACTTCAGCAGGCTGTCGGGAGTTTCATGGACAGAAGGCTCAGGCATCATTGCTATCTGTCTGATTAGACCCAGGGATTCTCAGAAGGCAAGCTAACGAACAGACTAAGAGCTCACCAGTTTCTGAACTTCAAATTCCGCAGCTACATGCCAGTACCCCTCCTCGTTAGGGTACAACATCACAACGTCAAAAGCAGAAGCTGTGGCAACCGTGGCCTCTTCCCGGCTGAGCGCAAGGGCCTGTATTCTTGCATCGTGCTCAAAACGATGGATAGGGAACTTCCCGGTCCTCAGGTCCCAGATGTTAAGAATCCCTGGGAGGAGCAAGGCAGAGAGCAGCTGTAAACCCAGTTCACACAGGCACAGAACAAGCATGCAGTCAGTTTCCAAATTACTCCACGAAGACGACATGTACGCACATTTGTCTGGATCTGTTCCACTGCTTCCGAGCTGCAGGACTTGGACATGTCACTCCTCCTCACCAGTCTCTTAACTCTGAAGACAGCAGTACCCACCACACAGGACTACTGGGCAGACCAGGGGAGACCCTCCACAAACAATGCTCAGCCGTAAAGCCAGCCCGAGCTCCCACCCTCCTATAGGGGCAGTGACACTGTTCACTCTCCATCTCTGTGCAGTCCACTGTCTTCCTTCTTCCTGCACCGCCCCTCATCTCTACACTGAAGGTCCAAGACTTCCAAATGACCTGCAGCTGGTAGTCACCAACAGCAACGAGGCTCTCCTCCAGGAGAAGGCTTAAACGTGAACTGCATGCACTTTTCTAAGAACTATGATCGAATGGAGGACAGGCAGGTCATAAAAGGCTCCCTGACATGGTCCCTGGCATATACTTGGGTAAACTCTCTCTTCTGCCACAGGACATGTGCTACAGAAAATGCCCATCTTGGGGCCCCCTCATTAAATAGGCGGTAGCGTCCCCACCACTGAGGAGGCCTCATCTTAATATGGCCTCTTCCAAACGCGGCTCTGAGTCTGTTCTGAGGCATCACACAGTGAGAACTGCCGTGCAGAGCCTCTGGGCAGTCCATATCACATGCCTCCCCGTCAATGGCACTGGTGTCACTGCGGTCCCCTAGCACCAAGTCTGGTGTGCAAGCATTGAGTGCTCTAATGGTTTCTTGAATTAACTGTCCTTCTCACATGCAATGTCCCTCTCTGTCCCTGGCTAGAGTCTCTGCTCTGAAGTTCACTTTGCCGCTCACCCCCACTCTGGCTTTCCCCAGCTGTTTCCTTTGCTGTCTGTCTTTATTTTTAAAGTGGATTGATTCTTGGAGCCAGGCACGGTGACACACACCGGTAGCCTCAGCAGCAGGAAGGATGAGGCAGCAGACTGACAGTCTGAGGTCAGCCTGAGCAACACACCAAGTCCAGGATGAACAATAACTTGTCTCTACAGACATACACATGTAAGGTGGAGTTCTTGTGCATAGTATATATTTGGTCTTGTTTTTTAAATACAAGTTAAGACTGACAGTTTCAGATCTATTTTATTTTTAATTATGTAAGTGTAGGTGTGTCTGTGTGTATGCGTATCACATGAGTGCAGGTGCCCACGAGGCCAGAGGCCTCCGATTCCTTGGAGTTGGAGCTATAGGTGGCTGTGAGCCTCCAATGGGTGTTTGGGAGCACTCCGCAAGAGCAGCAAGGGCTCTTAGCCACTGAGCCACCTCTCTAGCCCCACTACTTACACCATTTTTCTTTTCCACGGCCCTAGTTTTTGACTATGTGTTTATTCCATCAGGCTTCCTCTGCTGACCTATTGGCTGAAATTCCCCCTGGAATCATTGAGCAGCTGCTTTAGGACTTTAAGACACATGCTTAGCTCACCACAGCCTAGCTTCAAGTGACAGTACTCATCCACACCAAGTCCAAGGACTTCACAGTCTCACGGCCGTTTTCCCTTCCCAAGCTCTGTATACGGCCCTCACATAGAGTGATGTAAGTAAGAGAGAGAGCTACTTATTTCCCCATGTAATCTTCTCCTCTGTTCACCAACGTCACCTTCAACATTAGACCCAGAAGCTTTGCTACAGGTTAGAAGAAAGGAGGAGGAGCCAACAAGGTCACACAGGGGGCAATGCTGGCTGTGCCCTGTGCGGCATCAAGGTGTTAGGACGATGGGAAACAGAAAGCTCCTTCCTGCATGCAGCCCAGTTCTGGTGGGATCTACACAGCCTCTCACTTGTAGGCCTCTGAAGATCTGTCAACTTGATACAGCCTGGAGTCCCCTGAGAAGTGAGTCTCTATCCAGGAACTGCACAGGGCATGAAGGGGCTGGGGCTGGGCTGTTTTGATTGTTAACTGACGCAGGAAGGCCCAGCCTGCTGTGGGTAGCACCATTCCCTGGCAGGTGGGTCTGGGATAGTAGGAGTGAGCGAGCAGCACCCTCCAGTCTCAGCTTCAGCTCCTGCCCGCCCTTCTTCAGTGATGGCCTGGCACTGGGCAGTGTAACCAAATAAACCTTTCCTCTTCTCTCAGTTGTCTCAGGTCAGTGTTTTGTCCCAGCAACAGGAAGGAAGCTATAAACTTGGTTCAGATCACCCCCCAACACACACACACCTGCCCGCACCCCGATAAGCAGCAGCTGACCTTTCTGGGCACTGAGTTGAGCTGGTCCACGTTCACCACATGACTGTTAAGGGAGATGTTAGCAGTGACGGTCAGACCAAAGCAGTTCAGTTCTCAAACAGGTACAGTATTTAAAACTCTGACCTGGATTCGTCTGAATGACCGTATTATAGGCCCAGCAACAGTGTGAACTTGGCTTCTGGCATTGGATGACAGATAAAGAGGCGGGCTGTGTGCTGGGCTTCTGCACTCCCCAGGGTGGGTTCAGAGAGAGTGGTGTGCCATTAACAGAACCTGCCAACGTTCACCTCTGTTTCAATTAGAAATGTTCAGTTGTAAAAAACAGACCCCAGGCTGGGCGGTGGTGGAGCACGCCTTTAATCCCAGCACTTGGGAGGTAGGGGTAGGCGGATCTCTGAGTTTGAGGCCAGCCTGGTCTACAGTCGAGTTCCAGGACAGGCTCCAAAGCTACACAGAGAAACCCTGTCTTGAAAACCCAAAAAAACAGACCCCAGTGGAGCTGCTCAGGACAGGCAGAACAGGACAGGCTGACAAGGGATCAGAATCAGCAACCCAGACAACACTGAGGACCAAGGCCACTTGTACATGCCAGAGATCTCACCACTAATTTCTACAACTGTTTCCTCCTGTCCATCTCCACAATCCAGCTTTCTCTAAAGCTCCGTCCCACAAAGGCTTCTACTCCAAGCATGGAACAAAATGTGAACCCTGGTCCATGAACAGGTCCCCAGCCCTGGTCTGATCAGCCTATGCCAAAAGATGACTCAAGTCCTCCACGTGGGCCTGCCCACCACCTGCTGGTTTGGAATAGTTTAGAGTGCAGAGGCAGTGAGCTGTCCTCTACCTCCCTGCATCACAGGCCAAGGTGAAACAAAACAATTGCTCAGCAAAGGCAAAGGGAGGTCCCCGGCAGCTACCTGGTGACTTATGAACATGCCACCATTTCCTGCAGCAGCCCCAGGCTCTGAGAGCTGGAGTCCAGGCCCCACAGTGTAAACAGAGGCAGGAGGCATCCATCCTGAGCATCTTCCACACCTGCAGAGAAGATTCTGAGCTCCAGGGAGTGCTGGGGCTACAAGAGAGTCCGTTTACTCAGCAGAAATTTGAAAAGGGCGCAGACAAAGGAAGACACTGGACCTTTCACAGCCCATCTGACAGAAGACAGTGAGTGAAGGCCAAAGCCCCCCAAGTAGGCAGGGGCGGGACCTGGCAGCGCTCCTGGCTCCCCGCTCAGTACCCTCCACCTTGACGGGCAGCCGGGCTAGAGGCACTCAGCACTTGCCCTAGACCAGGAAGTCATTAGCCGTGGCATGAGTGGCGAGGGCCAGGCTCTGGAGGAGACATAAAGGCTGCCGAGCAGCTGTGCATGGGCACCCATGCCAGTCTGCAGCACGTCCCTCCACCTCCCAAAGGAGGCCCGGCAGAGTGTGGTAATGAAACTGCACATAGTAGAAATGGGATCTAAATGAGTGTAAGCTGATTTATGTTGGCTTTTGTAAAGATTACTGGGATCGGGAAAGTGCTACCACTGTGCAAGAGCGACGACAGCCCTTAAGAACCCCGCCTAATGGTGCCCGCGCACGGTATTTATATTCCTCGGCATGGGAACAAGGACCATAATGGATACCATTTTTGTTTTATTAGGGATGCATATTTAAATTAATCTGCTATTTGCCTAAACAATTAGCTGCTTCTGTTTGTGTGCACAAAGCCAAAACTGCAATTAGACTTCCATCAAAAAAATAAGTCCCAACTAAAACTGTCCCGGTGGGGCCGTAAGAGCTCAGGGCAGAACTTCCCCGATTACTTCTCAGCACAATGGTAATTACGTTAATTGCTTGAAAGGTAAATAACCACTGAACTGGTTTTGGAAACACACATAGGCACTGCCCCTCCCCTCTGATCTGCTCCATGTACCTACGGTTTAAAAGAGGTTACAGTTTAGACAGTCACACAGACCCTTCAACTACCATGTCTGCTCATGGTCTCTGGAGCCTTCCCTTTGAGGAGCCTTCCCTTTGAGGAGCTGTCCACAGTGAGCTCAAGCCTCTTGCGCTCACACGATTAACACCTGCAGCTCGGTCTCAGCCCCACGACAGCTAACCAGACAGGATCAATTAGCTGTGTTCAGAGACACGGAATGAGCCGGCTACTTCTGCAGACAGCTGGCATGCTCCATTCCCACTATGGAAATAAGTGCTTTTCTACACTCAGTTAAGAAGGATACAGAAGGGATTCTCTGACAAGGGAAAAGCAGTTTTAACAGAAATTTAAAATGCACCCACAGCACTCACTAGACATAAACATGCACCTCTTCATTAACTGCACACATCACACTGAATTCAGGCTGTGGACATGCATCAAGTCTGAGAGGAGCAGTTTGCTCTCTGGTTGGCAGGTCTCTCACTGAATCTGGAGCTCACTGTTTGGGCTTGTCTGGCTGACCGGTGAGCCCCAGGAATCCACCTGTGTCCACTTCCCCAGTACTGGGGTCACGCAGGGCATGAGGGAGCACTACTACACCCAGCTTTTTTGTGAGAGCTACACGGTGAGCAGCTTACGCACTGAATCATCTCCCCAGAACAGGAGTTCAGCTCAGTACAAGCAAGGGTCCAGAGGGCTGAGTCAGGTATGCTTTGAAGGAGAAAAGGGCGGAGTGAAGGTGACTCCTTCCCCAAGGCTGCATGCCGTTGCCTCCAGAGGAAAAGCAATAAAGAGAAAATATTCTGGAAGGTGCATTTTAGATTGGATTCTGAATGGGCTTGAGGACCAAGGTTAGGGAAAGAGCAGAGGCCAAAAGCTGGGGTGACCAGGGCGGCAGAGGCTCAAGGAGGGAGGCAGGGAGGGTGGGTTCCCAGGAACTCTGAAGTCCACAGCAATCAGAACATCTGAACAAGGCAGGGTGGGCTGAGGGCAAGGGGAACAGCACATTGCTAACTGCCCAGCATCTCGGTGCAACTCAGAGCACAGAGTCCAAGGGAGAAGAGGTGGACTGAGAAGCCAGCCAACGCAGAGGCGGCTTTACCAGGGCGACTCTGAGAAGGCAGAGGACATCACTGAGACAGTATCACTGAGACATCACTTTTGCAAAGCATGACACTAGCCACCACTTTCCTGTCATGTCACCGAGGGGAACAGACACAGTATCCAGGAGAGCATCGGATGCTGGTTGGGAAGGCTGACTGAGGTGCTGGGGGATAGTCATAGCTTAACAATGACACTGGAAACAAAAGAGCACTTCCTTGCTGTCGTACACGTTCACAATGCTTGAATTCTTTCCACATGTAATGCTATGTTAAAAAATACATACACAAACCTGTTACACACCTTGATGATGATCTGACTAGTGTGAGTTTTTTTTTTTCAAGCACGATCTGCATCATTTTATAGAGGATATTTAATTCTGGTGGGCAAAATTAAACTAGAAACTCAAATTCTAAAAGGTCTGTTGAGGAGTTCAGGTGAATTAAACTCTGACAGAGTCCAAAACTATTGTAGCCACAACCTCCCTGGATCAGCTGGAGCCAGCCATCCCGACACAGGCTGCTGTGCATTCTTGTTCTTCCCTCTTTAAAGAGACTGCTCCTCAGCCAGGCGGTGGGGGTGCACACCTTTAATCCCAGCACTCGGGAGGCAGAGGCAGGTGGATCTCTGTGAGTTTGAAGCCAGCCTGGTCTACAGAGTGAGATCAAGGACAGCCAGGGCTACACAGAGAAACCCTGTCTCAAAAAAAACAAAAAAAGACTGCTCGTCACTAACAGGCTTGCTCAGCGGCAACTCGGCACAGCCGATGGCCACCAGAGAAGGGAGTCTCCAGGCCAGAGAGCTGGCTCAGTGATTCAGAGCATTTGCTGCTCTTGTAGAGGACCCCAGGTTCAATTCCCAGAACTCACATGGCAACTCACAAGTGTCTGCAACTCCAATCTGAGGGGCTCCAATTCTCTCTTCTGATATTCTTGGGCACCAGGCACACATGGTACACATACATACATGCAATCAAAACTCTCATACACATAAGATAAATCGAATAAAAAAAATCTTTTTTAAAGACAGGAGTCTCAACTGAAGGACTGCCAGACCAGACTGGTCTCTGGGCTTGTATGTCTTTGGGGAATTAACGAAAGCCATTGGGGTCCAGCCCCTCGATAGCCTTCTCACAGATTTCCAGAAGAGAGGCTACCAGCGGCAAATTAATCTGAGGGATATTCTAATAAATCTACGTAAATGAAACTTAGTCCGTTCACCTCTTCTGAGTCAGTTCTCTTTCTACACGGCTTCTATTCTGCTCTCATATTCAGCTCCTGTCTTGCCTGATTTCTCTCTACACTTTTCTGCTCTCCCCTCTAAGTTCTATCTTAATTCTCTCATCTTAATTCTGCCCCATCTAGGTTCTCATCCATCTAGTTCTTTCCCATCTCAGCTCCTCTCCCATCTCCTTCTCTCTCATCCTGTTTTTCCTCATCTTGTTCTTCCCTACCTGGCTTTTCCTCACCTTCCATCTCATTCTTCTAGTCTCTCTTCTAGTCCTCCAATCTAGTTCTCAAGTCTCAGAGGTTTACAGTTATATACCCAGTCAACCAGCGATACTCTGGCCAAGGCAAGGTCACCAGGCTTGAATTCCCTCAGGATCAAAAGGCGGGGTGATAAGATCCACACAAAGAGCAGTAATTGTCAGCTGTCATTAGCAACCCCAAAGGGAAGTGACTAATGGGATGAATCAACTGAAGGCTAAATTCGGTTAATACCTAAGAAGAGGGGATGTAGGGGTGCTTGTCTGTGCTTCACCCCTGAAGCATCGGCCTAGTAGACTGCTAGGTACCTGACCCCGCCTGGGCGTGGCCCAGACAGACGGGGACCCCTTAAGAACTGAATTAATACATGCTCACTCTCTCAGCTACCTCATTATCCTGGATGCTGGACTGCAGACCAAGTCAGAGTGCTCCAGAGAGTTGGACTGCGCTTCACCTCTCCTGGATCCTGTAACTGACACTTTTGCTTGCTGTAAATTGACTCAAAATAAACCCCTTTTGACTATCAGATAAACTACATGGAATTGCCTCATTAATTGCCACTATAAGGGGATTTATATGCTCAAACTATATTCTTAGAAGTGTTTAGTAGAAATGTTAAGAACCTATAAGCCACTAAGTCATGGGTGAAAATAAAACTGCCTTCTTTCTTCCTGCGGCTCCTTTTCTGTCCAAGCTATTGCCGTTTTCTGGCAGGGCGGGGGAAGTGTGCTCGGTCGCTAGGCGACTTGGCTAGGCAACTCCATCACAGCTGGATGCACCTGGCAATTGTTAAAAGGAGATCTAAAACCAGAGATAAGATGTGGAAAAGGAGAAAGTTAAGCTTAATTAGCACATCCGCCAGGCCTTCTCAAACAGATAGTCTGGATGCTAATTCTGTTCTTAGAGAGTCTGTGAGGTATCTCAGATAAGATACTTTCGTCCTTCTGGGGATGGTCCTGGCTGGATGCTGCCAATGACAATAACTACAGAAAGGCCTGAAATTAGGGATTTTGACTGTGTCTGTTGTAGCACAGTTGGAGAAAGTTATACAAATACTTTAATTGTATAGGGGACATTGTGCCCAATGAATGATGGAAAAGCTACAACAGCACACGAGAAATTCACAGCAGGAAAGAGCTAATATTCAAAAGCCAGTATCACCAAGACTCCTGAGCCTTGGCCTCATCCTCTGGAAGAGTGCTTAACTCCTTCAGGTACAGCTTTGTCATAGTCAGCTGAACTCCTACTTCATGTATTTTTTGTGGCCCACAGCAGGGAATGGTCTTGATCTTTAATGTATAGAGGAGGACCGAGGCCACTGTGGGCGGCACCATTCCCTGGGCAGGTAGTTAGTCCTGGGCTGTATCAGAAAGCTGGCTGGGAAGGGCCTGTGTGTGAGCCAGCAAGTAGCATCCTCCATGGTTCCTGCTGCACTCCTATGGGTTCCCTGGCTGGAGGTAATGCTGTGTGGAACAGCAAGCAGACCCGCCTTCCAGATGCTTGAGTTCCTGCCTCCATAGTGGACTGCCACTGGAAGTGTAAGCCCAACCAACACCTCCTTCTTCCCCTTCTAGTCACGACAGAGCTACACAGAGCTCAGAACCCTGTACTTTAGGGCTGCTGCTGGCAGCTGCTGAAGCAGAGGACAGGGGTGGGCTTTACAACACCAGTCACTTCAAGTCTGGGTTCAATTTCCTTAAGAGGACTTTACAGCTTCATGCGTAAGGGTGTTGTGTGTGGTGCGTGTCTATGCATCACTGCATGCTTAGCGCCTGCAGTATCAGATCCCCTGGGACTGGAGTTACAGGTGGGTGTGAGCTGCCACATGGGTGCTGAGAACTGAACCTGAGTCCTCTGGAAGAGCAGCCAGTGCTCTTCACCACTGCACCATCTTTCCAGCCCCTCATACAGGATTTTAAAATAGACTTTTAAGAGCTATTTCTAGTAAAGTAAAGCTCTAAGCACCATGGAGGCCGAGGTGGGAGTTCAGGAACTGATAGAGCTAAACAGTGAGTCTGGAGCCAGTGCAAGCACAGTAACCTCTGTGTTTGTTGTTGTCTGAAGACACTGGTCTTGCTTGGTATCCAGACTGGTCTGTAAGTCACAGGCTCAAGCCATCCTCCTGCCTCGGCCTCCCAGGTAGCTGGGACTACAGGCACACACCACTGTATGGACCTTACAAATCTTCCTACAGTCTCTGGCCAGCAAAGCACAAAACGATGACGTGATGGATTATAATCCAGCAGGTCCACCCCAGACCAGCAAGCTCTCTACTTACTGGGGCGATTGGTCATTCACTCTGAATAGCTATGGTGTCAGGTGACCTGCGGGTTCAGTTTTTTCACTCCATTTGGCCTTGGGTAACTAAAACACAACTGTGCTTTGCCATAATCTTGCCTTTCTGTATTCCCTCTCGATTCTGTGGGAGTTCCTTGGCCCTTCTGGGGACTTGGAGTTGGACCCTAAGGCTGCGGGTGCCACCCTGGGATTGTCTCTGTGAATCTGAGACAATCAGATTCCCACTTCAGCCACTGGGGACTCTAATTTAGCTTGATGTCTCTATCTCCAATCTTGTCTACCCAAAGATGTTTCAGACTCACTCTGTACACAGGTGTCCTAGCCAGTCACTTCCAGTATTAATATTTAAACCCAAAATCTGGGTGGAGGCTGGATTCAGTATTGTACAAGGATAGCACAATATATATTTTTACCAACCCTCACCCCGTGTGTGTGTGTGTGTGTGTGTGTGTGTGTGTGTGTGTGTGTGTGTGTTTTATGTAACAGTACAGTGCCTGAGGAGGCCACAAGAGGGCGCTGGAGTCCAGAAACTAGAGTTACAGGAGGCTGTGAGACACGCAACACCGGTGCTGGGAACTGAACTTGGGTCTTCTGCCAGTGCAAGTGCTCTGACCCTGAGCCATCTCCACAGCTCAGGTTCTACAGCAACACACTCCTGTAACCTTCAGAATGAGAACCAGGACATGACCCTCATCTGAAAGTGAGTTATACTCAGAGCTACTGCCTTCACACTGACCAAAACAACCATCACTGCAAGAACGAGATGATGTGGCAAATGTAATCAAAATGGTACTGCTCTTTTAGCAACAACTCTACTGAGGTAATAAACTACACACATAAATTATCAAGTGCTTTTTTTTTTTTTTTTTTTTTTTTTTGGAGCTGAGGACCGAACCCAGGGCTTTGCGCTTGCTAGGCAAGTGCTCTACCACTGACCTAAATCCCCAACCCAAATTATCAACTTCAAATGTACAATTTGGCCAGAACAGAAAACATACTGGTCCTGTAGCCTTCGCTACAACCACCATACAGAACTACCCCAGACCAAGAAGTCCCCTCATGTCCTTCGATAGCCAAGTCTCTTCCCACAGTTCCAGCTACTGCTGACTACTCACCTGTTGGTTACTGTCATCGCTCTATCTGTCCTAGGATTCCCCAGCAGTGGAATTTTTATGCAAGATGCACTTTTGACAATCTGGCTGATGTCACGCACTTGAACACTGCAGAGGTCCAGCTCACTGTTGCTATGTGGCTGACACTTCACCTAACTCTACTGATGTGCCGCACTCCACTGCATGGATACACACGGCACACTTGCCAGCTCATACGTTCCGGGTTGCTTCCAGTGTAGAGCTACAATGGACAAAACCCCATAAGCAACCAAGCACAATAAGCAACCAAGCACAAGTCTGTGTGTTCACGTGCTGCCACCCTCTAGGCTAAGATTGTCCAGTGGGAACCCTGCATCCTAAGGCAGCCTACACTCCATTTGTACAAGTGCTGTTCCCATCGCGAAGGCACAGGAACACGGACTGCTTGGGGCTCACCAGTACTTAGTATGTCTAAGCACTTTGGGTAAGGAACAGTGTGATTCGGTAGCTAATGTAGATCGTCTTTTCAAAGTGGGCGGGCCATGCAAGCACCTCGCTGAAGCAACAGGTACAGTGTTGCTGTGCTTAACTGTTTGCTGTTTGTATATCTATAAAGTTCTTTCTACATCGAGCTGCATGCAACCACAGCAGACTGGGATGCTCAATCTTGGTTGTCAACCTGATGGGCTCTGGAATCCATGGAGCCAGCCCTGTCTGCTGAATCTCTGAGAGCCCTTTCAGGGAGGAGTGCTGTAGGGAGCAGACCCTGCCCACAGTGGCCCCTTCTGTCAGGTGGTCCAGACTGAGCAACAAGCAGCCCTGCCTGCCTCCTCACTTATCTCTCTCTGTTGCTGCAACTGCCACCATCCTTGGCTGACATCAGACTCCAGCTTCTTGGGCCTTCCAATGGGTAGAGAGAGCAGTGGCTCTCCGGGGATCTTTAGGACTTCAGGTGCCAGGCTGGAACTGCTGAGGCCCCAGGTTCTTCTCTGCACTGCTGGACCACCAGGCCCCGACTTTTCAGCCAGGCTAGCAAGTCCTTCACAACACGCATGCATGCATGCACACATGTACACTATTAGAACACAGTCCAAGAATGGAATCATGTGAGAATTCTGAGTGCTTGTGAGAAAACTCCAAGAAAGTGACAAGAGTCTTGTGAGCTCAGTTTCTTCAAAACACAGGACTGTCCTTGGAATGTGTTTGCACGCTCCTTCCAAGGCAGCAGACAGGAGCTTACTCCAGCTGTTGTTATTCATATGCCTCTACGGAAAAATATGTTTTTGCACGGATAGCTTATCCTTGTGACTGAACACCTTTCTCATGTGATCCTTCTTAACCCTCAGAGTATAAATTGTCTGACTCTCTGAATAAAGTTGGTTATTTCATGAGACTTTAGTCCACCTGGATTTTAGGCCCTGTTCTCCCAAGTTCATTCATGTTTTCACATCTTAGTGGCGTCTCTAAGAAATGAGGGTTCTGATTCTGATGTTAACTTTTGTGTCTAAGGAATCTCTGCCTGGGTCAAAGTCAGGAAGACTTTCTACAGTTCTCGGAGAAGTTTTACACTTAGCACTACAATCCACTCTGAGCAACTTGTCTGCAGCATACAGTGGGGATGGTGGGTCGTCTCGGGGAGGGAGGTATGGGGCAGTGTGCACTTCAACACCCTCCTGGAAAGACAAGCACTTCACTGGGGCAAGGAGCAGAGTGGATGGACACCAGGGAAGAGATTAATGCTGGAGCAGATTCATGATTCAACCACCACCTGGAGGTGGAAGTTTCTGTGTCCAGCCAGCAACTCCCAAATACCCAGCAGCCAAATAATCACTCAGAGGCTTATATTAATCATAAATGTTTGGCCCATGGTGCAGGCTTATTACTAACTAGCTCTTACATATAAGTTAACCCATTTCTATTAACCTTTGTATCACCATGTAGCTCATGGCTTTGCAGTGCTCTGGCATCTTGCTCCTTTGGTGGCTGCTGGTGGCTGCCCCGACTCCACCCTTCTTCCTCTCTATCTTCAGTTTGATAGTACTGCCTAACCTTATTTGGCCTCACCATTGGCCAAACTGCTTTATTTATCAACCAATGAGAGCATCACATATTCACAAAGTACAGAAAGACCAACCCACAGCAACCACCTTTGGAAAGAATTTAGAGATGTGGATTGTTAGTAAAGTTAGTTAAAAGATGTTTTTGTTTTGTTTGGCTTTGATGTAGAAAATCTTGAACAATTTGAAGTCTAGAAATTTTAATAGTTGAGCGAGATCAGGGAACAAGAACAATGGCAGCCTGATTATTACTAGCTGATGTGCCTTTCTTGCTAAAGATGGGTTGGTGACCAAAGGAGATGATACTTCTTGTATCCATTTTTGCCCTTGGCTTCCTGGGATGACTTAATAAAAAAACTGTTGATGAGTCGATGTGCACTCTGGGGACTTCAAGTAGAAATGACTGTGTTTTATAAATAAAAGTTCAGATTTGTGATTCTTTTAAGATCTTTTGTAAGATTACCTTTTGAGATAAATAATAAAATGATTGATCCTTTCTTTGTAACTGCAAACAGCTGCCTGCCAGTACAAAGGGAACTGGCTGAAACAGACTTGGCTTGCTTACAAATCTGTTAATCAATTATAAAAGAATCGTTGCTTTGGGGTGAAGATGTTACGGTGGGAAAATTAATATAAAGAAAAAGGTTTAATTACTTGTGGGCTTCTAAGAAAAATATGTAACTTGTGATCATAATGTGATTTCTCCCTATGTAAGGATTTTAATTTGTTCTGGAAAATATGTAGCTTGTGGCTGTGAGGTGATCTTTCCTTGCATAGACACTTTTGTCTCAGGAGGTATGAAAGGGGTAAGAGAAAAGGAAGGGAAGCAGAAGGAGAACATGAGGGAAGGAGGAGGAACATGTTGGGTAGAAAAACAGAACGGAGAAAGAACAGAGGAGGAACAGCAGAAAGAGAAAAACAAAATGAAGAATTTAGGCAGGCTTTGCCTTGTAGCTAAAGTTCCAGTGTGTGTCTGTGCGTCTGCCCAACAGTTTGCTGACTCCACACCTCCTCTGCAGTACCTGACCTGCTGAGGGCTGGCCCTTCAGCAGATTATCTATAGATGCTTTTACCGCTTTTCCTTCTGTTTCTAATTCTCATCTTCTGCAGCCTCTAGAAGCCTTGTGCGCACCGAGCCAGCCTGACCTGGTTTCTAGGAAGCCACTGCCGGGCGTGATTAGTGATGGCTGGGCACAGGGTTCCCACAGATGCGCATGCATGCGCACATACACACACACACACACACACACACACACACACACACACACACACACACA
>CABHPR010131317.1:0-12548 GCA_902168415.1 Peromyscus melanophrys
ACACACACACACACACACACACACACACACACACACACACACACATGAAATACATATTTAAAAAATGTCTTTTCCTTCCACTTGAATCAGTTATGAGACTAGCATCTGGGGATAGATGTGTCCAAGTCACCCTACACGGGACTCTGTTTCCCTCTGTGCAATCCACAGTGGACTCTGACTTCTCTCCAAGGCTAGCCCTCCCCCACATTGGGTCCTGTTTATGGACTTCTTTTTTCCACGCCACAGTTTATCTGTAGCTGAAGGCTTTCAGCCTGGCTCGCCTTCTCTCGCTTCTGCTGCCACGGGCCATTTTCCATGCCACCAGGGAGAGCAATTGTCCTCACAGTGCACTTTTGAAAGACCTTGGGAACCTCTGCATAAATCAGTGGAAGTTCATTTATGGTTTGGGAATATTCTGGATCGTTTCTTTGGTGTGAAGGATCCAAAGTCCGTGCCTTCACTGCTCTACCTCCGTTCTTGCAAGGCTTGGCTGCATTTCCTCCACACGTTTGCTTTGCTTGGCCCTGTAGTGCGAGCCAGGCACAAGGAGACTTTTATCATTATTCAAAATAGATCTCTCCTTTCTAATGACATGCTCTTTGGAGGTTTGACTCACAGCCAGCACTCCTTCCCCTTAAAAAAAAAAAAAAACAAAAGCAGCAAATATAGAGCTCTCCCAAGCCACGGTGGCCGCGGCTCTCAGGTTTCAGCTTTGCTCTGTTGTCCTTCCTGTGAGCCTGAACCCTAAGGTGGCCACACACAGACCCTCCTTGCAACCTCTGCCGTCTTAGTGCTGCTCACTGCAGCAGATAGAAAAATGAACCTCCTTACGGGCGACACAGTAAAACGAGGCCTCACAGACTGGGTTTACAGACTGAGCTTTGGTGGACATTTTTTATCCAACATGGCCGTACAAAGAAAGATACAACCAACGTATTTAGCAATTCGCCCAGTATCTAGTCCCAGAGGCTCTTCTGCTTCTCCCTGTATAGAAATTGAGATGAAGATGTGCTAACTCTGGCTTCCCGCTTGCTTGAATTGTCTCTATTCTGTGTCACGTGACCAAGCCTTAAACTCCTGTCCTCTGAGGACCATCAGAATGACACCTTTAGTGTTTGTGCCTTGTTTTATAGCCTCCTGATCTTGTGCCCTTTCGAGTTCAAAGGTCACATCAGGCAGCAGGCCTGGAGGTTTTTGATGTAACCTCTGAACCCCAGCAAACAAAAGAACAGAGGCCCACAGAGACAATCCATCTCAAAATGATCCTATAAAGAATGCAACTCAATCAGCACACAGCATGCAAATCACCTAACATTTTTATGGTGCACCCGGCTAAATCCAAACCTACAGCCGTGAGATGGGACACAAACCCCAGGAGCCCAATACATAAATCAAAGCTTGAGAAAAGCAGAGAAATTAGTTTGCAACTGGCCCCGAATGGAAGGATTTGCAAGAAGTGATTTATACGTTGTCTTCCTCCCCTTCTTTGCCCCTGTACACACTAGCATGTGTGCACACACTCCTGATATCACGCCACCACCAGGAAATCAAGCTTGTTGGAAGGTTTGCCTGGAAACTCAGCTTGTTGTGGACAGGTACGGGAGGCTTTTGGATGATCATATGTTTTTTCCTTGGCCACCAGAGCCTTCAGTGATAGGCTGAAAAGCAGAGGCTCGAGGAAGTCATAAGAAAAAGGAGGATTTGGGGATGTAGCTCAGTTGGTGGGATGCTTGTGCAGCAATCGTGAATCCTTGGATTTGAGATTCAGGACTACATAGACCGGGTGTGTCAGAATATCCCTGTAATCTCAGCATGCGGGAGGTGGGGGCAGAAGGATCAGAACTTCAAGGTCATCTCAGCTACCCAGAGTTTGAAGTCAGCCTTAGGTATGTGAGTCTCAAAAGAAAAGGAGAAGGAGGAGGAGGAGGAGGAGGAGGAGGAGGAGGAGGAGGAGGAGGAGGAGGAGGATGAGAACTCGCTATACATGTGGAAGGGAGGCCCCGAAAATCTGATTCTGCTGAACAGATGTCCCCTCCAGTACTACACAGATTATCCCTCAATTGTCCTTAATACCTAGCACACATGCTCCCAGGGCAAAGGTCAGCCTAACTTCTGAATTGATGAGCCATACTCTTCGGATAGCTGGAGAGCTGAACAGGGCAAACTCCTCTCTTTCACGACAATGCCAATCTGTTTCGTTTCGTGTCTTAAAAGAAATACTTGAATGTGTGTATCTAGATCCTTAGGTGAGATGCCGATGACAGGAAATGGGTCTTGAGAATTTTGTCCAATAGTCTGTGTAAGAAAAAGTTCTTCATGGAGACTGAGTATGCAAACAAAATACACGCCTTTGTCTGTGACGAACCAGAAGAGTACGTCTGAGACCTAAACCCGAATTGAAGGTGTTACGTTGAGAAAAAAAAAATCTTACTACTCTGTCTCCTCCAGCTTCCTCCTTTCAACTTTGCCCCATTTTAAGTCACTGAAACAATGGCTATATTTGTAACTGTGCCAGAAAAAGTAGCATTATGGTATCAAATGACTTAGCAATTGCGAGTACTGACTGCTCTTCCAGAGGACCTGGGTTCAATCCTGAGCACTCACATGGTGGCTCGCAACCATCTGTAACTCCAGTTCCAGGGGACCAGACACACTCTTCTGGCTTCTGTGGGGACCAGGTACACAAGTGGTGAACAGACATAAATACAAACAAAACACTCACATGCACAAAATAATATTTTTTTAAAAGGTGCCATGATTAGTGGGGTACCAGAGTAGTATTAAAAATAGTCAAAATCCTAAAGACTCTTCAGCATCCAAAGCTTGGCTCTGTGTGAACTTAGAAAAAAAGTCACTTCCTCTTTCTGAAATTTCCTGCCTTCATTCGTGCATTCATTTGCACTTGGTTTGGGGGCGGGGGCTCCTCTGTGCAGGTGCTGTCCAGGTTCTGGGACACATCACTTCCTGTAAGACTTGGTAGCCTGTCATGTCTGTGTTTCAGGAACACGATGTTTAGACACAAGAGAATGGGTTAAAGGGTTCCTCTCTACCCCTGTCTGTTCACTTGGAGACTCCATCATCTGTCTCATTCTCAGAGATTGAAAGCAGTCTCCCGGAAGAAGTATGTGTTTTTCAGTGATACCCAGGAAATACACCCAACCTTTTGCAAGTCTTGAAGGTTTTTCTGTGCTGTTTTGGAAGCCTGGTCTCAGGAACACATATGAATTGTGCTACTGCTGATGCAAAGGAAGAGGCTCTGCCCAGTGAAGGCATAGGGCCGTGTGGCTGGAAGGCTGAGAAACTGTTCTGTCCAATTGTTGCTTCTGCATATTCCAGAAGGGCAGATGTTCAGAAGGGCAGAGGCCAGAGGTGGGTGTGGTAATCTGAATGTAACTGGCCCCCATAAGCTCATAGGGAGTGATACTGTTGGGAGGTGTGGCCTTGTTGAAGAAAGTGAGGTCTCCTATGCTCAAGCTACTCCCATTGTCACAGTCCACTTCCTGTTGCCTTCTGATCAAGATGTAGCCAGCACCATGTCTGCCTGCACACCGCCATGCTGAGAATGGACAGAACCTCTCAAACTGTAAGCCGCCACCTCAATTAAATGTTTTTCTTTATAAGAGCTGCTGTGGTCATGGTGTCTCTTCACAGCAATTGAAACCCTAAGACAAAGGGGAAGAGAAGGTGAGGGGGTGATGGAGAGATGGCTCAGCCATTAAAGGCTAGGCTCACAATAAAACATATAGGAGAGGTGAGGGGAATGACTCTGGTTAGGACCAACCCATCAGGACCAAAGCCCAGGTTCCTCCTTCTCCAGCTCAGGTACCTGCATTAAATTCACTATACAACCCCTCTGGCCTTTCCCAGGACCATCCCTACACTTTCCTCAGGCTCTGGAAGGCTCCCATCCCTTGCCCAGGAGGAACCATGGGATGTGTAGTGTGTGGAAATGGGTCTTGGAAGTAGGCTTAGCGGTAACCAGCACAGTCCTGCAGTACACAGAACCTAGAAACCAGGCTCAACTCCTCACAATTCAGCTGCAATTACAACAAGTCAGCATAGCTTTCAGAGTTCCGACTCCCCGTCCCCTAACTACGGAGAATGACATCTATCCACATCTTATAACTCAGAACCCATGGATGAGACCTGTCATATTTCACAAAGGATTCTGCTACAAAGTCATACTGGATTATTTAGGTGGGACCAAAATCCAGCAACAAGTGTTCTTATGCAAAATTAATAGTCATAACACAAACCAGAGATGGCTGTGTAGAGATAAAGGGAGAAGCCAGAGTGATGTAGCTACAAGGTCAAGAACACCTGGAACCACCAGAGTTGTCAGAGGCAAGGAAGGTGTAGTGGTTTGAATGAGAATGTCCCCCATAGGCTCAGATGTTTGAATACGTGGTTCCCAGTTGGTGGCACTGTTTGGGTAGATTTAGGAGATATGGCCTTGACGGAGGAAGCATGTCACTGGACACACTCTAGAGAGTTTAAAGCCACACATCATTTCTAGTTTGCTCTCTCTTTCTGCTTGCAGTTCAAGATATGAGCCCTCAGCTACTGCTCCAGCCTGCTGCTTGCAGAAATGCTTTCCAACCATGACAGACTTTTATCTCTCTGGAACCATGCATACAAATAAAAACCTCCTTTCTATAAGTTATCTTGGTCATGATGTTTTATCACAGCAACAAAAAGTAACGAATGCGGTATTTTTACCTAGAGCCTTGAAGAGGAACATGACCCTGCTGACTCCTTCATTTAGATTTTTCAGCCTCCAAAACTGTGTGGAACAAACATATGCTGGTTTAAACCATGAACTTTATGGTTCTTTATCACAGCTGCGCCCGGGAACAAAGAGGTGGGGAGTGGGCCTGCCTTCAGAATGGCCAAGTGCATATTTAGGTGTGGGTCTAGATACAACTGATCTCATCTACAGCTTCATCATAGCCATTCCTGTCAGGTCTGAGGAGTTAGTTTCCTTAACTTCTGGAACCACAAATTTTCCCACTCCCAGTAAGAGGAACCGAAAGGCCACCTCATAAATTGGCACCAGCTCCAACTGGAGCCCATCTCTTCCATGTTCTTCACCATTAACAGAACTTCTGGGAATAGAAGGGCCTTGACTAATGGAACCCACTTTCTTAAGATGAGCATCCCCAAAGTCTTTTGTACTGATGACTTGGCATTATTGGAGGAAGTCCTGGAAACGAGAAGGTGAGGTCTACTCAGCCTCTTCCTGTCTCTCTCTTTTGACATCTGACTGCCATGAGGTAAACAACCTCCTCTTCACCATGGCATTCTGCTTTGTCTCAAACTCATGGTGATGGAGCCAGCCCCTCTGCAACTCTGAACTGAAATAATCTCTCCTCTTGTGAGCTGATTCTTTCAGGTCTTTGACACAGAAACAAAAAGTCAGACATATACAGCAATTATTATATGACATCCTAGTCCGAGACTAAAATCTCAATTAACGTACTTGCTAAGTGAAGAGTGTGTTGGAGAAAAGTTCTTGTGTGTCTCTGTGTTTGTGCATGTTTGTGTAGGGGTGTGTGTGTGTGTGTGTGTGTGTGTGTGTGTGTGTGTGTGTGTAGATGCATGTGTACAATCCTGAAATCAACCTTAGATGCTGTTCATCGGTTTTGGACACAAGGTCTCTCACTGGGACCTGGACCTGGAATGGAGGGCCAACAAACTACAGGAATCTGCCTATTCCTGCTTCCCCAGCACTGGGCTTACAAGCAAACACCACCACACCCAGCTTTTGACATGGGTTCTTGGCATCACAGGGGTCCTTATGCTTACATAGCAACTACTTTACTGAATGAACTACCTTCCCAGAGAAAGCCCAGCCCAAGGAAAGACTTGTTACTTTAGTAAAGTTTTCCTAAAAATCCCTCCTCCTCCCAAGCCTAAGTCCATGTAATAAGAGTGATAAAGCTTCTATTTCCATGGACATTTTTAGGAGCACACTTTGACACAGATGCATATTTGCTCCTGATGAGCCCTTAGACGATGAGACAAAAATGAACTTCCCCAAAGAGACCTGCTGGCTCCAAAACAGAGCATCAATAGGCAGATGGGAGATAAGAATGTCTCTGCACTTCACACTGATGGACTAAATTAGGGTTCCCTTGTTCATTTGATACTGGAAGTCCAGCCTAAGAATGTGGATGGTGGGGTCCACCCATAGCTTCCCTGTACAGATGAGCCAAGACAGAGGTAATCAGGCAGTACTCTGAAGAGAAGCACTTACTGCCTGAAGTGACATTTTGCCATCCGTTCCTTAGCTATGAACTGGGGGAAGAGATTGTTAGGGCGATATTTGTGCTGAAATGTGATTTTATCTGTATGTTAATAAATAAAGTTGCCTGGGGGTCAGAGCTAATAGCAAGCCATAGCAGAAGCCGGGCAGTGGTTGTGGTGGTATTGTGTTCCCCAAAAATATTGTGCACCCTAATAAACTTATCTGGGGTCAGAGAACAGAACAGCCACTAGATACAGAGGCTAGAAAATGGTAGCACTCACGCCTTTAATCCTAGCATTCCAGAGGCAGAGATCCATCTGGATCTCTGTGAGTTCAAGGCCACATTGGAAACAGACAGGCATGGTGACACACGCCTTTAATCTCAGAAAGTGAGCCTTTAATCCCAGGAAGTGAGAGCAGAAAGCAGAAAGGTATATAAGGCATGAAAACCAGGAACTAGGCTGGTTAAGAATTTAGGCTTTTGAGAAGGAGTTCAGCTGAGATTCGTTTGGATAAGGACTCAGAGGCTTCCAGTCTGAGGAAACAGGATCAGCTGAGGAACTGGTGAGGTGAGGTAGCTGTGGCTTGTTCTGCTTCTCTGATCTTTCAGCATTCACCCCAATACCTGGCTTCAGGTTTGATCTTATTAATAAGAACCTTTTAAGATTCATGCTCCAGGTGGTGGTGCACACCTTTAATTCGACCACATGACAGGCAGAGTCTGTGTGTTCAAGGATACAGCCAGCATGGAGACACACACCTTTAATCTCAATACCAACCATAGGGACCTAGAGGTCTGTGGAGACAGGCAGTGACGAGGAGGTCATGTGGTTGGGTTTACAACCAATAAGAAGGCAGAACAGAAAGTCAATAAAAAGACAGACACACAGGAAGTAGGCCTCTTTCAGAGGGGAAGGACGGCAGCGGCAGGAAGGGTAAGAAGGCAATTTTAAGTCTCAGCTCTTAGCTACTGCTCTGACCTCTTGGGCTTTTAACTCTGCATTTGGCTCTGTGTTTCTTATTTAATAAGACCCTTACATCTACAGATTGTTGTGGGATATTTGATCACAGTGTGTGAAGATGTGTCTCTGTTTACCTCATCTGCCTAAGGCACCTTCTGATTGGTTTAATAAAGAGCTAAACAGCCAATAGCTAGGCAGGAGAGGATAGGTAGGACTTCTGGGCAGAGATGGGAACTCTGGAAAGGAATCTGAGAGGCAGAGATTTGCCAGTGAGGTGCAGAGGAAAGAGGACATACGGTATGGGAGAGAGGTTAACAAGCCATGTGACAGATTGTAGATTAATATACACAAGTTAGTTTAAGTTTTAAGAGCTTGTTGGGAACAAGCCTAAAATAAGGCCAAGCTTTCATACTTGATAAGAAGTCTCCATGTCATTATTCAGGAGCTGGCAGTCAAAAGAAGGACCTGATACTCGATTAATATCCTTTACCTGTTATCCCAGTATTCCCAAAATGTTCCAGGCAGAATGTGGGTTACATCCTACTTTGTGATGCTGTTGTTCTGAGTGGCCAGAGATGACCCAGCTTGGAGCCCAGGGGACATTATGCTTTCCTCACAGTCCTGAGGGCTGAAGGCAACCAAGAAGCTCTCAAGTTCCTGGGAATTCTACTCAAGTGCAGAGTCAGAAGCTCTGCCTAATGTCATGGGCTTTTCTTCTATCTATTTGATACCTAGTAAGCCCCAAATTTAAAAAAACATAATGGACCTTTGAGCTGTGGAACAAACCCTGGAAGGACAGGAATTCATCAACTGTCTCCAATACTGACAAGAGACAATAGAGGTTTTTAAACATAAAAATGCACAGCCAGATGTGATGTATACCTGGAGTCTCAGTGTTCATCAGGCTAAGGCAGGAGAATCACAAATTTGAGGCTAGCCTTGGCTCTATAAAAACCAAATGGCCGGGCAGTGGTGACGCATGCCTTTAATCCCAGCACTCGGGAGGCAGAGCCAGGCGGATCTCTGTGAGTTCGAGGCCAGCCTGGGCTACCAAGTGAGTCCCAGGAAAGGCGCAAAGCTACACAGAGAAACCCTGTCTCGAAAAACAAAACAAAACAAAAAACAAAAAACAAACAAACACAGAGAGAGAGAGAGAGAGAGAGAGAGAGAGAGAGAGAGAGAGAGAGAGAGAGAGACTGACCAATAATAGAAACTTATGCTAAGAATTTTGATAAATGAAATCATGATCGTATAAAATTCTCTGGCACACTGCTTCCGCCTATGAACATTACTCCTTGATTACTGAAAACTCCATTGGGATTTTTAAAATAAACGCTACCATTTCTTCTACTTTGAGAATGAAGATATCTGTACTCTGCCCTCCATCCTAACCCTACTACCTTCGGGTGCACACACACACACACACACACACACACACACAAGCACAATGAACCTGGTAAGGAAGGAAAGATCAGTAATGAGAGAGCCCACTAATGGATTGGCTTAAGCATAGAACAACAGCCCATCACGCTTCTAGAAAATAATCAATCAAGCACTTAATTTTAAACATAAAAGTAAGCTGCCAGGAGACCGTTAATAGATAACCAAATAAATTAACAGTTGTAGGTGGGATTGGAAACCAGGTCAGACTCTACACCCAGCTCTGAGCCCCATGCATATAAAGGGCCTCTTCAGCATGGCACTCGATCTCACACTGTTTCAAAGTGGGAAATCTCCTTTTAGCCAATATCCCTTCTCAGCGGGCTCGTCACTTCAGGGAATTGTCCTTTGTGCGTCTTCCATAAATTTTATAACACCACTGCTTTAAAATATTGATGGGCATCTTGGCCTTCGCCCAGGCCCGCTGTGGATTAGCATGGACATGAAAACCTTCAGGAGGGTAGAAACAGGAAGGAACATGTTCCCTGCTGACCTTCTGTAAGGGGACAATTGTGTTAATACAGTGGTTACCTGAGCCAAGGCATGCCTGGCTGTGATGGACAGCCCAGAGCCCCACGGGGGCAGAAGGGCATTAGGGACACACACAGGCAATGCTTGGGGACCTGCAGATCTGTAAAGGGTAAGTGAAATCAACGCGCAATTTCCCCAAATTTTCCAACCTGAATTTCCAATTTCTCCCAGCATTCAAAATCTTCACAAATTTACTGATGACTGAAGACTGCCAGCATTAGAGTCTTTTATTTCTGCCCATGACACAGCCAGGGCAAGTGAGCAAAGTAAGTGGCAATAAGGAACAGAAAGGGCAAGACAAAAGAATTGATCTCTAGGTTGCTGGAAGCTCTGCCTGTGCATGCAACTTACAGTATCCTGATTCCAGGCTCCTCATAAATGTTCTTAAAAACCAAAAAAGTCCACCTTCTAGAACAGTCATCACTGGAAACTATAGCAGTCCGCTAGCCAAATTAATAAAAGAAGTCACTGGGCTTGTTTTTTAACTGGGCTATTACCATGTACACACGAGCACACACGTACAGAAGGATGCACACACAGAGACACACACAGACACATTTCAAACACTGTACAGTTCATCCTTCTGCAAAAAAAATCTGCAAGTATACCCTTTGATCCAGAAAAACCCACCTTTAGGAATTTTCATCTGGAAAATCATTTGAGGATATACCTAAAGTTTTTTTTTTTTTTGTAAAGGTGTTTATCAAACCACTGCTTAGTTATAAGTGAAAATGAAAATAATAAGCAGCCTCAGTAACCAAGTCATATTCGTGTAATATTGCTGTAGCCATTGAAAGGTGTATTGTAAAATAATACATAATGGCAAGTGAATTATTATGTCTAAGAGGTATTAGTCAGTGAAACAGGCCTTGGAAGAACAAGAACAATATGAGCATTTTTATAAGTTTAAAGTGTGTATAAAATATATATAAACTCAGGCTTGTATATTTTTAAATTATGACAGGAATACATTCAAATATTCATGGGTACAGTGTGTATAAAGTATGTAAAGCATGTACAAAGTCTGTATAAAATTAGACTCATATTTTTACATTATGACCAGGAATGTGTTCAAATATTCATGGGTACAGAGAACTTGATAACAGCCCCCTTGCACACACAAAGCCCATTCTAGTCTGAACTGTGGTTTTAGACGCATCGTCTCAGATGATTTTTCACACCAACCTTTTCAGGAGGTGGGCAGGACAGTTATTTTATAATTCTAAGGAATTTCAAACACACACAAAAATTGAAGGGAATAGCACAAAGAAAGCAGCTACACACACACACACACACACACACACACACACACACACACACACACACACACACAGGCCCATAACAACCAGCACCCAGGCCTCTCTGAGGAGGGCTGCCCCGGGTCACCACCCACAGAAAGGCTGCTCTAAGCTCTCTTGTCACAAGAAAGGACAGAGCTGAACGTTTCCAAAAGCAACTTGCCTTACTCCTTCTCTAGCTCCCCACCACCCCCACTAATCTGTAGGTTCTCAAGGTTCTGCTCTGTTTAGGAGAGCCAGGCAATGAAATGGTGGAACATTCAAGAACACATACAAAGAGGGGCCTCTGGTGAGGAACTAAGTCAGCAGTGGGGTGAAGTTAGCTTGGGCTGGCTCATAAAGCCAATATGGCATCTCATCCCAACTCTACGTCTGGTGACCTAGAGTAGCTGTAGTGGGGGTATTTACATGATGGAAATCAGCAAATACTACAGATCAGGGTGTTTGTTTGTTTTTTTCTCCCAGAAGGAGTGAGCCAGTTGTTTAACATTTGCTAGGATCCCACTGGAGATCTCAGAAAGGAAAGTCTACACACTGAAGTGAAGGCCAACCTACCCAGACTCCTGAGGTACGCAGGACAAAGCAAACTATGAACATGAGTTAAAATGTGACATCTTATTTAGAAAACTGGTACCTCTGCAGAGTCTTAGACTGTCAAGTACACCTAGGCTATATCCAAACTTGATGGCTCCAAGCCATGGTCAAAGCAAGACAACTGAGTTCTGGGTACCGGAGACAGGTGCCTACAGACTACCTCCAGCCTTGTGCCTAGGTGAGGCTGCTCAAGTGTAGACCTTGGAGACTTGTTTGCTCCCATCTTGAAGCTGCCCAGTCCTGGGAGCCCTCCCTCCTGGACAAACGTCTCTAGATTTTCTGGACTTGAGGATGACGTAGCTGGGAGTTCAATATGATGGAGAGACAGTTTGGTTCAGATGGTGTGAATGTGGCTGTGTGTGTCCTTAGTCTGGGTGGTGGTGGGAACCAATAGAAGTATTTCAAAAAAAGATTGTGCCTCATGCTCCCCAGCTGCTACAAAATGTCTGATCAAGCTCCTAAAGAGACATTTGGCTCTCGGGCCGGTGATGCCAGGTTAACTTTTTCTATTGGACACCATAATGGCTCAAGCTTGGTACTTGGCCTTGATGGACTATGGAAGAGATCAGGCATAAAACCCTGGAGATATTCCTAGCTCCAGAGGATCAAGGGATTGCAGTGAAGGACAATGCTGTTTCATGAAACAAAAGAAAG
This sequence comes from Peromyscus melanophrys, assembly GCA_902168415.1. Lineage (NCBI taxonomy): Eukaryota > Metazoa > Chordata > Mammalia > Rodentia > Cricetidae > Peromyscus > Peromyscus melanophrys. The sequence goes on from CABHPR010131317.1 coordinate 11,727, forward strand.
CATCTCATAAATGCAGGAGTTTCATCTCTTGCAGCAAAGCTGAGAAGTGTGAGGAAGCTGCGGAGTTCTCTAGTTTGGCCATGCTATGAGGGAGGTAAACAGGCTGCTGTCTGGTGCCCTCCACACACTGGCAATTGAAGCCAAGGACTCATGCCTGAACACCCTGAGCCACACCTCAGCATGTGTGATATAATTCTTTCTCTTCTATCATGTCACAGGCACGAGGAAGATATAGTAAAATAAACAAGAAGTGATGGGATCTGAATGCTACCTTTTCTCTTACTATTGTTTAACTGGAGGTCATAGGAGAATGCGGCAACTGGCTATACGTCAGCGTGTGCGTCACTTCCATTCCCTACACCAATATGCTTTCAAATAAAGGAAATGAAAAAAAAATACTCAATATACCATGAGTTCTCGGGGTGAAATCTATGAAAGCCTCTTCCTCTTGTTCATTTTCTTCAGTGTTGGGGATGGAGTCCAGGGCCTTCCTGGTACCCTCTACGGCTGAGTTACACTCCAGCCCTCTTGTCGTCACATGAGGGGAAGGTGGACATTAGATCACAAGGGAGACTGGAGGGGACAGTCTGAACTGTACGTAGGGAGAAGCAGCCCACTGAGGGTGAATGTCTGGAAACAGAACATCAGAGTGATAAGTCACAAGACACAGAAATGAGACCTAAATCCCTGCCCACGGGCTTATAATAAAGGCTCAAACCAAGCTTTATTACAAAACTAACTCTCTCTGTCTCTGTCTCTGTCTCTCTATCACTCGTGTGTGTGTGTGTGTGTGTGTGTGTGTGTGTGTGTGTGTGTGTGTGT
>CABHPR010131317.1:13063-48189 GCA_902168415.1 Peromyscus melanophrys
CACACACACACACACACACACACACACACACACACACACACACACACACTTAAAAATTACAAAAATAAATTCTTAAAAAATAATTCCCACATTCAATCATAATCGCCTACTATAGACTAATTCCTTGTACTAAAAATGGAGGCTAATAACTCAGCTAAAAACAACCACAAAGTACTATCAAAGAAAATGTACAAAACTGATTATCTCAGTATACAATTACCTTCAACTTTTCCCTGTAGAAAGGTTTCCACATCAAAGGAAAAAAAAAAATCTCTTCTTCTCCTGGGTCCCCAAAATGTTACATCTGTGTTCTCAAGAGGCAAATGCCTCCCAGAATCTCTCTTCACAAGATGCACAGCAAATGGCAGCCACAGCAAGTTGCTTCTCAAGGGTGTGCAGCTCTCAGCCCAGTGCTCTGTAACTTCCCAGTTTCCTAATTTCCCAAAGAAATGCATTTTGAGAAGAGGCACACAGGTGAGCAGCTGGAGGGAACCCCTCAAAGCATCAGAACTTGCCGGGTACCCACGGTCTGAACCAAATGCAGGCATGTTAAAGTAGGCACAGAAAGCTTCAACATAACTGGGGGACGCCATTGCCTGTTTTACCTGGCAGTGATTTGCTTCTTGAGCCAAATCAACTGCTGTTTTAATCCACTCAGTGTACGTACTCAGAAATCTTGTGATCCTGGCTTTTATAAATGGAACTTGGCTATCACTGAAAACCTCCTGGACTGGGAGGAGTTACAAAGGGGAGGCTCCCAGGGAATCTCGGTGACAAGGCACCTGGAAGGAGGGACCTGTGAATAACGGTCACAAAGCTGTTCTAGGACAGAACCTTAGAAAAGTGAACGCAATGTTCGTGAGTGCCGTACTCTGAGAAATGTCTCCCCCTCTCTTCGTTCAACTGAAAAACAGAAGGACTGTGAGGAAAGACACCCCTACAGTGTCCGCTCTATCTTGTTAATGAACTTCTCCTGCCCTCCAGACTGGGCTGTGCCAGTCTGTGCTGTCTTCAGGATTTGGACAGAGACCTGACAACGAGGCCAGAGATGCTTGCACCCGTGCACACACACGCACGCATGTGTTGGTTTTGTTGTGTTGCTGTGACCAAATACCCTGACAAAAGGCAACTCCGTCGAGAAAGGGTTTATTTGGCTTTCAATTGCAGGTCACAGTGCATGACTGAGTGGAAGCCAAGTCAGGGATCACATCCATGGTCGAGAGCAAAGAGTGAATACACACACCCTTTTTTTTTTTTTTTTTTTTTTTTTAATGGCTACCAGCTTCATAGTTGGCCCTCCACATGAAGCAACCCAAGTTCACTTCCTAGGACAGGGGAGCAAACAGTACAGCCTCGGGCTGCAGTGCCACATGGCCACCCTCACCCCAGCAGGCTGGGGGTCTCTCTGACGGCCCTACTGGGCACTTGGCACAGGATGCCCCTTTGCCCCTCATGGTGTGACAACATAGTTTAGATAAATCTACTCACACCAAGCAAGCACGTACTTTAACTATGGCTTCTTGAATCATAGGCCAAAAAGTCTGAGAACAGGTTAAAGGGAGAAGCCAAATGCAGGGACTTTATTCTAGATGATCTATTCTACCACGTTAAGAAGAACGGGAAGTGCATTTTCAAGATCGGCTGAAAATATAAAAGTCCTACTATTACCTTAGAGTTGTTGACAGGCTTAGTCTGGGCATCTTGAGATGGAAAAACTCACTTTTTCTTCATAAGTGATGGTTGCTGATTTCAGGCATAATGAAAATAGCAAGAGTCCCACAGAAACATTACACTCTGCTCATGGGGTTATGTGAGCAGGCACATGCACTTGGAGGAAGCATTGGGATCAAAAGGCATGGGTTTCTACCATCAACACTAACAGCCCTGATGCGAGGTTGAAGTTAACAGTGAGTTCACTTCTGAGGCAGACTCCTTCACACAGGTCTGTGGGAGAGCATCCTCCTGGCTTCTAGCAATTCCACCATCAGACTGAACCTTCTCGGCACCCACCGATCTGGATCAGTTGAGAGCCAGGTCTGTACAGATAGCAGCTCAAGACTGCACCGGCCGTTCATCGCCAATTACCAGGGTGAACATTTGTCCTTCAGAGCTGACAAACAGGATAACAGCTCTCAAAGACTCATCAGTGCTAAAAGATTTCCATCCTGCCAAATGCTGCCCCGGTATGTGACCCTCACCTATGTATGGCGAACAGTCAAAGGAAACACTTTAGAGCTGAGGGTGCCACAGACAGTGATCCCCATAACTGCCTCTCAGAGGGCAGTCTGCTCCCAAGTCAGGGCCAGTGATACAGTTCCAGACAACTCATTCAAAGTTGGCTTTGCAAACGAGGGGGAGGGGGGCACACGTCAGATACCCTAGCAGGGACTTCTGAACTGGCACTTCCAGCCATATCTCCATGCCAACGTGTTTTCATCTGAAAAACTGCTGAAGAGCCAAGACTGAGGACAAGCAGGTTCCCTGAAGCAGGGATAATGGCCGTGAGCGTAAGTGCCCTGAGACGTCCGTCCATTTGCTGCGGGACTCACAGTCGGCTCTAGACCTCATCCCCGAAAGGTGATGGAATGGACACAGGGACATTCCAAAGTACCCAGACCTTTGATCGTTCTCTATCAACTGCCTACTAATGAAGATAAAGCCAAATTAGAAACAAAAAGTAGACGCTACTCAAATTTGAAAGCCACGGTCAGTGTCAGAACAGTCTTAGAGCGAGTGGAAAGCGTGTTTCTTTGCTGGATTACGAAGTAAACTCCCACGTTTAGTCATTTTGGATCAGCTTTAGGAGAGAGCACAAATCAAACAGGCTAAAGCCATAATGTTTATTAAGAGTGAATCCTCAGTATAGAATATCTATGTATCCTCCTAATTACTTCCACTTTATGGACTGTTTTTCTATTTTTTTTTTTTTTAAAAAAAAAAGCTCAAAGACATATTCTTTTTGAAGAACAAAGTCTCAAAGAAAGTGATTATTACAAATCTTTCAAGGATCCCAGCGACTTTGAAATCCATTTGAATCCAAATACAGAATATCAGATTCTGCTCTGACATAATTTTTACACTTTTAGAACAACTTTTCATTACACATTCAGGCAGCAACAAGTTAGGAGGGGGAAGGAAGGTGACGATGATGGACTATGTTGAAATTCTCAAAGAATCAATATATATAATATCCACAGGAAGAGGCTGGAATAAAATGATAATTCTTAGAGTGGTTATTTCTCTTCTCTGTGTTTTACAAATGACCTATTCTATGACTACACCATTTTATAATAAAAACTTATTAATGAAGAAAATTCAAGGTTATCAGACATAGTCGACTTTATAAAACAATTTTCAAACAAGCGAGCAGAAAACAGGGGCACTCAACCAAGGACAGCGCGATGCTAGGAGGCTCCTTGGCCCTGTCGAGAGACCAAATCCATCAGCCGCATTTCCTGGTGGCATGGTCCTTGGAGACAGGAAGCAGACGGAGCCCTGGGGCACCATGAACTCAAACTAAGGCACGCACAGCAAGGACTGAATTTCCACACGTTTATTAGGCTTCGTGCCTGGGGAATCTCAGAGCACTTTGAAATGCACACTTGTTTTAGTTTCAGGGGAGGAAAGCGAGACTCTCCCACAGACACCACAGTGGCCAATGACTGGCAGTTGCACCGGCAATAGAGGCCACGTTAGTGACGGCACCAACTCACCAGCATTCCCGCACTCGCGGACTTGGGGAAAGAGCAGGGAACATCGTGTCTACATGCAGTGCAGGGGATCAAACTGGGAGCCCCATGCACGCTAGGCAGGCACACAGTCACTAAGCTATGTGCCCTGAGCCCAATTCTTCAACAAATTCTATTTCACACATGAACTATCTTCACTTCAGCTACATCCATGAGGCTGTAGACATCTCAGTCACCACAGGTAGCACATAGAGGGGGCTCGCCATACTATTTTAGGAGGCTGTTTGGGGCAGTAAGTGCAGAATCTGTGTGTGTCTCATAAGATAGAAACTTACAACTCATTCCTGGAATGTCACAGTAGACACTCCACTGGAGTCAATTGACCCCAGAAAGGGTCGTGAGTGTTCACGGTCAGTGTGTATGAAAACAGAAACCTCAGTAAGAACTTTAGAGTCTGTTCCCCAAGAAACACAATTTTGCCTGTCTGTGATACTAGCTAGCGTTCAGGAAATGGGAGCGGGAGGCCAGCGTGGACTACATGCGGAAGCAAAAACTAAAGCAAACCAAACTAAAACAAGGCAAGAAAGAAATCAGGGTCTGTGCCCAAAGGCTGTGCACAGGCTGACGCGGCTTCCATCCCCACTGGAGGTGTCTGGAGGTTGTGCATCTGCAAATCCCACGGGTCCTCAGGCAGGGTCACAGCTGCTGGCTGCTGAAGAAGGATTTAGTCTCCCTGCAGACAGGATTTACACAGAGCGGACAGCTCAGAGTCAGCTGCGTGGAGCACAGCTTGTTTGACAGGATATGTGAGTGTACCAGATCAGCCAAGGCCTGCAAGACACAGAGTAGAGCCATCTGAGGGGAGAAGTCTGCTGGCCCTGTGCGCAAGTCCTCTGCGCATCCCGGGAAAACTGCTCTGGTTGCAGTTTCTTTTCAACAGAGTGGACCAGAACTGTAAAACACAGTCCGTCCTGGAGCAACGTCAGCTCAGGTAGAGTCAAAATGGAGACTTTAGGAAATGGATCTTCCTACCCCACCCACTGCACCTCCTCACTGTAAAGCAGACTTAAAACTAGGCAGCTGTAGGTGGGCAAAATAAGGAGAGTTGGGGCTACCTAAAGGACAAAGGAGGAGAAGAAATTTGCTCTTAGTTTTGTAATTAATTGGAACTCCAAAAGTACTAATATGTGAGAAAACCAATATTGTGCAGGAGTTTCTCAGAGGACTACTCTGCGCTGTGTTCTGCTAAAACGGTTGTAACACTGCGTACCTTAGAGAACAATGGATTTCCATTAAGAGACTCCGCTCTTCTGATGTTTTCCGCTCCACACTGAATCAAAGGAGAAGGGGAAGAAAACACAGACTCGTTTTAGTCTCCTTTCCTCTCCCTCTTTTCCTTCTTCTTCTTTTTTTAAGACACCGAGTGTTACAAAAGAATCAACACGCAGAACTACTCGCACACCGCTCATGTCTGATCTCGAATGGTCACAGACGTCTCGTGAAGGTCGGTCATGGGTGGATGGGCAGGCTGACCAGGTTACCGGAAACCACGCCTCTGTTCCTGTGTAACCCCCGCCCCAGCACCCTTCCACAAGTGACATGCTTCCACACCATGCCTGCAGCCGTACTGGATGGAATTCTCACCGCTGATTCAAGTCCACATACCACTCTTGCTCTTATTCTGCCTCTCTAAGGCAAGCCTTACAGACTCCATCTAGTCAATGTGGCTGTAATTAAGTAAATTTCCTACTTGCTTTGATCCCAAGTAAGTGCCAAAATGGAGGAAATTCATTTATGGACTCTAAGTCATATTGAATCTAAACTGAATCCAGTGCAGATCCAGTGGGTTTTAAAATAAACTCTTAGAGAGAAAAATCTAAGAAAAAAACTGGGTATTGTTCAGTACCATTCTTTTCCCATCTTAAATAACAAAACAAACAAGAGATACAGCTACTTATTCTCAGATAATGGAGAACTATGTATGATTTACTCCAGTGCCAGGATCTTCTTTCCCATCCATGCTGAGACATGGTCAGTCACTATCTTTCACATTGGCATTTAAAGGAGGCGCCCACATAGGAAGCACATTGGTATTCAGCAAACACCTAGACCTCAACGTGGAGGAGGTTCTACTTAAAAAAAAAAATCACAAACCATCCACGGCAGCAGAATAAGCAGCATTAGTAATCAGCGGGGGGTGGGCTAGGAAGATGCAGCAACAATGAATCGTCCACAGAACATTACTGGAAAAGTGAAAGCATTTTCACATACTCACTTAGCATATGATAGTAAAAATTAAAAAAAAAAAACAACTCAAATGACTATTAATCAAGGATTTGCTAAAAATGGCTATCGGCATTTAGTTATATTTACTCACTTATATCCAAAATATGTACTTAAGAAAAGAAAATGGGGATTTAAAAAATATGGATAGAATATCATTTCGCTAAATGCGGAAAAGTCTATTTTAGGGTCAGAGTATGAGCGAGCCCCACTTCTGACCAAGCACCTTCTCAGCACCATCTGAGAACTTTATTATTTTTATTATTATTATTATTTTTTTTTTTTTTTTGGTTTTTCGAGACAGGGTTTCTCTGTGTAGCTTTGTGCCTTTCCTGGGACTCACTTGGTAGCCCAGGCTGGCCTCGAACTCACAGAGATCTGCCTGCTTCTGCCTCCCGAGTGCTGGGATTAAAGGCGTGCGCCACCACCGCCCGGCTGTGGAAAACATTTTTAACCTTTAAAGTTAGTTGTTTTAAGCATGTTGTATTTTCATATCAAAATAATGATAACTACGTGGTTTCTTTTATTTCCTACAGGGATTCTCAATCACTAATAATCATCTTGGTTACTAGCTATTAACAGCCTCTGCTTGTAATACGAATGAACAGAAACTATTACTCAACACAGATAAAAACTTATGTTCAAATACCCTGTCCTAGGTAAGGCTTATTTTGACCAAAGTCTTTCTAGAATGTACAGAGGTAGCCGAAGTCATGGTGGGGATACAAAGGCATCAATAAATGAAACCCATGGGTAACAATGAAGCCTCATCTTGCCAATTACAACTTGCTCATAAATTACTAGTGATAAGAACACCGGCTTCCCTTAATTCACCCATGTTTGACTGATGGCCAGCATAGACACACAAGTAACAGGAGTGGAGGAGTGGACAGTGGGTTCCAGCTCTGCCACTACTCACCCTCCACTCTGCCCCTCACCACCACCCAGTCCCAGAAGGGGTGCAGTGTTCTGTGGAGCCAGATTTCCATCAGTCACACATGGGGAGGCCATGAGTTCTCATCCGAGATTGGAGGGAGAAAAGGGCTTCCCAAGTCCCCACGTTTCCAACTTCCCACAGAAACTCAGCAATAAGCCACTGAAGGGTTCAGGCTAGCCCTCAGAAGCTACAAGATAGGTAAGCAACAGTTTTTCTCCACCCTGCGGGACACGCCACATCCATCTTATGCCAACAGTGGTATTTGTTACTTCAATAGTCAGATTGATCGCAACTTGTTAGCAAACAGCTAATTAAGTGAGTGCATAGACGAGGTCAGTGGCATCATAACACACCCCGCTGCTGTTTGCTCTGTGCTTCTCTCTGAAATCACAGAGGCCCCTCCGCCCCCAACACACACACGGAGCACACACATCTGTCAGACTCGGATGCCCCAAACCCAACCAGAAACAGTATAACAGCCTAAGAACCACGGCTGTGGTAAGTGCAGGGAATGAATTATAGAGTAATAAACGTTTCCTCTCAGAATTGGTGAGATACTCAATTCCTTTTCGTCTAAGAGTTCACCTTCACACAGTACAGTAACTCATACCAAACAAAGAATTAGTTTCAGAGATACTGGGCAACATAACTCGATAAAGGTATAAATGTCCTCTTCTACTGCTGATGTAGAATTAATTTATGAAGTATATTCAAAATGATGAGGACTGAGTACATACAAATACACCAAAAGTATTCTTCCTTTCTTTCTCTATGTAGCCCTGGTTGGCTGGAACTCACTAAATACAAGACTGGCCTTGAACTCACAGAAACTGAGATCTGTTTGCCTCTGTCTTCCAGAGCTGGAATTAAAGGAGTGTTTCTACACACCTAGTCCCATAAACAGTATTTTTTTTTCAATAGTATAGTTTGGTAATTGCAGAAAAAATTTCCTGTTAAAACAAGTCACGATGGGACTAAGAAGCCATATGGGTACACTTACCTTCTCGGCTAATACTTGGGAGTATTCAATATCCAGTTCATAAAGTGTCTCAATGTGATCACTGGTAAATGCTATTGGAACCAAAAGGATATTCTTCCTCCCCCTCTCACAAAGCCCTTTGATAGCCTCATCTGTTTGAGGACCCAACCAGGGTACGGGGCCAACCTAGGAGAAAGGAAGACCAGTGCAGAGATGGAACAGGTCAATAACATACTATCGCCATGCCCCCCGCCCCCAACACACACGGAGCACACACATCTGTCCATCCTGGTGAGAGCCCCTCTTACACCTCCTTGAATGGGTTTGAGGATTTTTACACGGAAGCTTGAGTCCTTCTGGAGGCTGGCCCAATAATACAAATAATAGTTTCTTCCATTAAAGCTAAAAGTCAGATAGTAACTGACGGAACTCCACCAGTCGCTCAATTTCCTCTTCTATCTACTGTTTTTGCAGAGTTCTTTCTGCCCACAGCGAGCAGCTGACTTGCAGAATAGCTTGCTGGCATGGAAGTGTCCAAATTCCCATTTATAAATAAGTGATAAAGCAGGATTTTCACGAGACGATGGCCTGAAAATGTATGAAAGGTACCTACCTTGGACTGCCAAACCAGTCGGTAGGGGTTGGGGTAACCTAGCTCTTCCATGACTTTGTGGACAGTGGCACCTACTTCTTGGGGATAGGGGTCCCCTCTGTTGACAACCTGCAGCAGCGACAAAGTGATACGCAGTCACCAACACTGCGAAGGGTACCAAGAGCCATTGGCTACGCAGCAACAGGATGAACATGAGCCACACCCCTCCCTGGCTGTCCCCTGAACTAATGACATTCGGATCGGAGCGCTGTTAGGAAAGTCCCTTGGTTCCAGTCATGCTCTGGCCAGGGACCACTGTATCAGTCAGCTACAAGATCCCAACCAAGGAAGATGCTGTTTGTGGAGGATGGGCAAGGTCTACCCACAGAGATGGTTCTCTTTCCCTCCAGGACGGACAGAGTGCAGAATGGCTGAGCTGATGGTAAACATGGGGGAAAAGGCAGAAGGGTGCAGTTCCTGGTTCAGAGCGCCAGCTCCTCCCACCCGAGATGATCGATGCCTCCTCCTCCTCCTCCTCTCTCCACTCTTCCCCAACAAGAGACAGCAGACAGACAATTTGTGAACAGTGAGGCGCGTGCTCCCAACAGGAAAGCTGAATAAGAACCTTTGACGATATTCAGCCGACATTTTTATTTTAATTGTTTTCCTCTTTTGTGGTGTATTGACTCCCTAACTCCATCACCCTGCTGTATGGTGTTTATTACCTCCTGACCCACCATGCTATTTTCCTTCATATTATGTTAACTATCTTTTCCTGGTATTGTACAGGGACAAAGGTTTTTGTCTGTTTACTTCATCCCCACATCTGATGTGTACAATAGGTGCCCGATAAATACTGTATTGATGAAATGAAATACTAAGAAAATATATTATAACATGACTAGTGGCCAAATAATCATTAGAAACATAAACGTAGAAGGGATGAAAGAGATACAAAGTTGCCTGTGGCACTGTATAACAATGACTGCTACAGGTAGGATCCACTGTAAGGCAGCTCCTGCGATGTTCCAGCGTAAATATTCGTCTGCCCTCTCTGGAGATTCACTCTGGCACCTTGGGTCTCATCACACCTAGAATGGATCCTTGGAAGGATTTGCATGACACTAGAAAGGAGATGTGATCTCACTGAAATGAAACAGACAGGCTTCCAATGGGAGAAATTTATCTCCAAAGCCATCTATTGCTAATGTAGTGGCTGCATCTTCCAGGTGAGCAGCACCTTGACTCTGGTGACCATCACCTTGACTCTGGTGACCATCACCTTGACTCTGGTGACCATCAAGGAGCAACATGGTACCCTCCACCTGAGGCTGGTTGGTTCCATTAATCATGTGGTTCAGACTGATCACACGTAAGAAAATGTAATCTCCCACCTCTATGTCTTTGGAAAACAGTGTTCATGGGACAGGATTCTAGTTCCGAGCAGATAAAACTGGTACTGAGTCCGAGATCTTTCAAATACCATACGGCACACTAGCATGGTATCGCCATGTTTCCTGAAGTGCAACAGCCACAGCATAGGAGACGGCATTTCAGTGAACAACCCAATATAATATGATGAACTAAGGGTCATAAGCTGTATATTCTCTGGTCACACTGTGGTCCCTAGTTTTAGCAAATTTGAGTCCCAGAATGCACAGGTTCTCGCTAAGTCTTGAAGACAGAATTCGGCTTGGTGTGAACGGAGCTGGCTGCACAGCTCAGTATATGGAAACTGCACACTGCACTCCTTCCATAGAGCAGACAAAGGAACACTTCTTTTAGCTGATACACTTGTTGAATTTTTTTTTTTTTTCTGGAGCTGAGGACCGAACCCAGGGCCTTGCACTTGCTAGGCAAGCGCTCTACCACTGAGCTATCCCCAAGCCCATTGTTGGAAATTCTTATAGGATGAACCTTCCAGTTATCATTTTAAAGAAGGCCATTGATAAGATCTATTTGTAATATTGGGCATTGAATTAACTGCTGGGAGGTTTCAGAAAGTGAGTCTTTGAGCAAGCTAAGGCTGGGATTTTAGAGCTGGGACTTTAGAACTCATTCTTGCACTGCTCTGGGGACAGAATGGAGCCAGGTACATTTTACACATTTAGAAAGTGAAACAACCCAATCCTTCACCACTAGGTCACCGAACGAAATGTTCTTACTTACAGACATTGGCAGGGAGTGGGCAGAAAACAGAATGACCACCTCGCTTCTCTTCTCCCGTGGAAAATGATCCAGTTCTTTCAGAATGTGGTCTGCAAAGCACTGTGGGAACCCCAAGAATGGGGGAGAAGGTAGTGAGAAGAGAGCAAGAAGGAAGGAAGGGTCTCAGAAATGAGAGCTATACCAAAAATTTCAGAGTAACCTTCCAAATCTGGAACTCTATCTCTTTTTTAAAAAATGCAAACAGCACAGTCTCTTTGATTTGGTACAGCTTCAGAATGGATGGCAATGGTTTCAGGGGCCTAGGGAATTTGATGGGAAACTTCTAAAGCTCACTAATGGCTCTCTGCAAATGAACGCTGAGGATCTGCTTCCCCTCGGGAAGAGCAGGGCACACTTCCAGATGGAAAGGAAACACAGATGGGAAGGAGAAGTTGTTTTAAGACTCGCATTTGCCCTGTTAGCAGGAAAACAGCTTACGGGGTCTTTCTAAATCTCCCTTACTTTGGCTCTCAGGCATATCACATTAAAATACATTAGCCAGAAATAGGAGAGAAATAAGAAAATACTTGTCTATTTTTATGACATCTTTCTTAGGAGTCCAGGATCTGTAGCAAAGCAATCCTCCTCACAAGCTTCATGATGACAGGTGACAGGCAGTACAACCCCCATTAGACACGCAGAGGGGAAAAAGATGTGGGGATGGGAGGACTGGCGAGCCATATGTGTGGATGTGGACTAGAATTCAGGTCCTGCTGCCTTCAAACCTCTGTCCACCAGACCAGCTCCTTCTCGGTTCTAGTTGGCACTTGCCGATTCTCATGGGTAGGTGCTGAAACACCAGATCTAAAGAGACTTTCTTTCATCTTACACTTGAATCATTCCTGGCCATTTGGTTTATAAGGAAAATGTGGCAAAAGACAGAAGTCGGTCAACTGGTAAAGCTGGAATGTGACCGGAAATTAGACAGGAGTGGAACATCAGGGTCAAAATAAACTGCTGTGGAATGTTTGCACTGTAGTTATCTTAAGAGAATAGCCCTGATCTTAAGGGGTGTGTGTGTGTGTGTGTGTGTGTGTGTGTGTGTGCATGTGTACGTGTCTATCTGCTCTCAGGTAGTTCAGAAAAAAAATATGCAGACATATACATACATACACATAGAGAGAACATGTAAATGATAGATCAAGTGAAACATGTTAACACGTGAATACAGGTAAAGCACAGATGGTAGTTCATTACACCATTTTCTAAGATATTCATTTTATGTGTATGGGTGTTTCATCTGCATGTATGTCTACGCACCATGTGCATACTTGGTGCACACAGAAGCCAGAGGAGGCCGTCAGATCCCCCGGGACTGGAGTTACTAATGGTTGTGAGCTGCCACGTGGGTATTGAACTCAAACTGTGGGTCTTCTGTAAGAGCAGGCAGCACTCTAAACCACTGAGCCATCTCTCCAGCCCTTATTTCTCTTTTAATTATATATATTTGTGTAAGGGGTGGGCAATAATGTGCAAGTGGGTGAAGGTGCCCACAGAATCCAGGAGAGTGAGTCAGGTCCCCTGGAGCTGGAGCTGCAGCGGTTGTGAGCCTGAGGTGGTTGCTGGGAACTGAACTGGGGTAGCGGTATATGCTCTTAGCCAATGAGCCTTCTCTCCAATCACATCATCCTTCTAACTATTTTTGCATGTCCAAATAAAAAATTTAAAGAACAACTTAACAGAAATCATACCAACTTGGAGTTGATACTTTGGATATACATCAGTGTTCAGTCACTACCGTAAGTAGTCCCTAAGAACACTAAGATATTTATCATTCCAGAACTCACAAATTTTGGTAAGTAAATACCTTATTGAACAAAATGGTACCTAGAAAAGATAACCTAGAATTGTGTTCGCCTCTCCTCCTTCTCCCCCTCATCTCCATACTGTGTGATAATATGTGATAAAAACAAAAGCTCTATTTTTATAGTGCTCATGATGTTTAGCCAGTAAGACTTCTCAGAAAGGATTATTTGTAGAGAGCAGCCATTGTACATAAAGAAGCTAGTGTAAAGTTTATGTAGGAGCCCGGAACATACATTTACTGCAACTACTCCAACTGCTAGATAAATAGCAGTAACTGAGAAACGGTAATAAAAGGACTATTTTGAGTAACTAGTACTGATAACATGCAGAAATGTGGGTTTGAGCCTATATTTTTGTTTAGACTAGATTTTTAGGGGTTTACCCCCCTTCCTTTCATTTCCTCAGCTTGTAAAATTGCAAGGAAGAACACAATTCCTTGGGGCTTCCAAGAGTCACTAAGCCATCTTCAAAACTCAAGCGGCCTGGGCAAATAAGAAGTGCTACTTAACACACCTAAGCCCATCTGCAGGATTTTCTGCGCACAGACAGCCCCTGTGCAAAATGAAAGCAGCAAGGCCTCTCAGAGCCTTCAATCACACCATCCAGGAGGGCAGATAAATGCCTCTAAAATTCCCTTTCATTTTATGAACAGAGACTTCCTCGGCTAAGAGACCTTGCCATCTTTCTGCTTCCTCCTTTTCAAAGGGCTGATTTTAATGCAAATCTAATTACTCCCTCGATCAGGGCAGGCAGATGCTGTGCAGACCCCTCTTCCTGTGCCACATGTCAGCGCAGACCTGCAACACCCCTCCTTCCCAGCCACAGCAGCAGCCGCGGCCTTAGGCACTCCAGCTACCCCGGGCTGGACCCGGGAGAACGGTGACCGCTGGACACACACACACAGTCCACAGACACCCATCCCTAGGGGACCTCTTTCCAGTTTTCACTCCAGCACAAGTGTTAACCCTTTCCCTACCCACCCACTGGACACGGCTCCGGGGAAAGCCAGCCTGATTTTAATGCCATCTAGCACCATCTAGTGGTCACAGGTTTTAAGTGCTGCCAATCTTTTCAGGTATTTTTGCCAGCGATCACAGAATGATCAAAGAATATAAAATAAATTGAACGATAGTCTGAACCACTTCATATTTCTCTACCTAAATAACTCAAAAGCAGAAACTTCTACAGACTCAAAAATCTATCTTAATGACTCAGGACTTTTTTTTAAACAACTCCACTCTCATGGTTTTTTTAAAAAAAAGAATAAAATAATACCAACTCAAAGTTTTTGGGTTTAGAGTTGTAATTTTAACTGATTCTTCTAAATTAAATTGTTTACTGACAGAATATTACAAAGATAAATGTACAGGAGAAAAGAGAATTTTCTTTTGATCTATGAGACTTCCCCCATTGAAATGTTTACTTTCATGTGTCCGACTATGTATCTATACAATCTTTACTGTTTAATCCTTTGATATTTTAAGGGATTTAGAAAATGGAGGACATAAGTTATTTGTTGGTCATCCAATCTAGGTATATAAGTTAAAGGAAATACTGTGTATCCATATAATCTTTAATATTCTTTTGGTCACTGAAAAATACAAAATTCAAAATCTAACCCTGGTACCAATGTAAATCTGCAGAAAGAAGAGCCTCACCATCCTACCCTGAAATTTATTGTCACTTTTCATGATAAGTAAGACATCCAATGGCATGGCTTTCATTCCCAGCATGTAACGTGAGCAAGGACTAGCAAGCTCAGAAAGCATCTCAGACAGAGCAGGCTGACTCGTACCAGACGCTGTGGGGACCGAGGCTGCTGGCCGGCAGGTGGGCGGGCGGGCATACACACCTGGATGAGGAGGGGATGCGTGGGCCACCTGTCAATTGTGCTCCACTTCATGGTGGGCTTCCGTCCCACCTCGTTATAGTATCTGTAAATGGCATTTAAGCTGCTGCCTAAAATACAAGGGAGCCATTTAGTAGACACACTCGATTGTGGAGAAAATACAGCACAGACTGGTAAAGGGCAATAATTGTAAGTTCAGAGTAGGCAGCTGTGTCTATACAGAAACTGGGTCTAATTACGATCTTTTCAATACTCTAAAATGCATATAGATTTAACTACCCTGCAAATGAAGATCACTAAAGAGCAATCAATTTCAACAGACCTTCAAAGATTATTGAGGCCATTTCTCCTGAGAGATGTGAGGGCTGCGAGTTTATGAAATATAGGCTATTGTGAATTTGCAGGGACCAAGTCTTAAAATTGAGAGCATGTGAAGAAAAGCTCTCCCATTATGACCGGAATCAGCCCTATTACAGGCAGTGTAGGGGGTGAGAGAGAAAGACAGAAGTGGGCTGTTATCCCAGCATGCTGATGCTGCTTTGTGTCCTTCTGATACCGCTGTTTTCTGGTATTTTCCTTTAGAGTGGCTTCATTTTACAAGGTTTTCATGGTAGAATATGCATCATTCTATATCTAGAGCATTTTTGGACATTTTCAGTCAATATTACAAGTTAAATATTTCTCACATTCAAATGAAAGCTTCAGAGCCATCCTTTCTAAAGGTGCAATCAGAGGGCAAGCAGCCTATCGAGGCGTCTAAAAGCCCTGCATTTAATCAATTCTTACAAAATGTGTCATTCCCCGGAATACAGTAAACAAACGCTGCCCTCTGGCAGGTAACCTAACAAACGTGTTTCCAAGTGAAAGGGGATTTGATGATAACCCAAAGTCCAGGAGAGGAGCAGCAGGATGAAGCGTGGAAGCTGACATTGGGGTCAAATCCTGAAGCCCATAAAACCACCCCTAACAGGGGCCTCTTACTCAGTCTCACACACAGCAAGTTCCAACATGTCTGTGTGCTGCCTGTCACCAGTTTCCTGGGCTCCTTACCATAGGGATCATAGCTAAGTTGCCAGTTTAAAAAGCTTACTCAGGACAGAGCCACAGTTTAACTCATATTGTTTGCTCAGGCTAAGATTCATCTTGCATTAAAAAGAAAAATCAATGGACTCAATTCCAATGAGTAGAAACAGTGATGTAAGAGAATCTAAATTTGAGGGACAAAATATTCTCCATAGAAATCAAAGTATCCCGTCATATTCACACTGCAGGTCTCACTGGGCACTCATTTGGGCATCATTTTCTGCTGTACAAAAGGGCTTCTGGGAGCCACATTAGCTCCCTCGTGTCACTGGACAACAGTCAATATCCTACCGGAAGAAGTAATTAAGAAGGGGGAGTTACAAGTGAGAAAGATGCCATGAGAAATACACAGAACACACGGTGCATGTTCAAAAGACACAGCAGCGAAAGGAGACCATTGGCCTCAGAGAATAAACGTGTTTCCTAAAACATTCATAGCTTAGAAGTACAGATGCTTGGTTCTTACACATGTGGTGTGCTGGAGAAAAGCCCTGTGTGCCCTGAGCCCTGCCCACACAGCTAGAACCATCTGTGAGGGAAAGAGTACATCTGCTGCCACACCAACAACAATTGTCACTTACGGACTTTGGAGAGCAGACATCTATAAGTCGAGGGACATTTTGCAAAGCAAGATAAAAATACGCCTTGACAATTCTAAGATCTGACTCGTTCTCCAATAATATATTAGCAGATATTTTAAAACTGTAGATTGCCAAAGTAAATCACAATTCAAACTTCTGGGTGTATGTGAAAGATTGGGCATTTTAACAGGTGCGCTCTCTCTCTCTCTCTCTCTCTCTCTCTCTCTCTCTCTCTCTCTCTCCCACACACACACACACACACACACACACACACACACACTTGTGTGCCTCGGTATTTAAGGCACACAACACTTGGAATGTTTCCTCCATAGCCTTTGGTTCCTCCCTATAGGTATAATGACATTAATATTCAAAGGCAAACTGGGAATACAAATGCACTGGCCTAAATCCTTGAGAGAATGCAAATATATTTGTGGGTAATAACAAAGCTTTACCTATAATTAAGAATAGCAGGGCATGGCAGTACATGCCTTTGATCTCAGCACTCAGAAGGCAGAGGCAGGTGGATCTCTGTGAGTTCAAGGCCAGCCTGGTCTACATAGCGGGACCTGGCTAAAAAAAAAAAAAAAAGAAACAAACAAACAAAAAAGAATATAGTTTCCCAAGCTTACATTTTATCTTCAGTCAAATGTCCAGAAATCAGCAAGGAGTAATGCATTCCAAAAACCAAGAACACAGCAGTTTATAAAATGTTCACTTGAGCCCTCACGTTGGGTTTTTCTTGTTTTGTTTTGTTTTGGTTTTTTGGTTTTTTTGGTTTTGGTTTTGAGATAGGCTCTTACCATATAACCTTGGCTGGCCTGGAACTCACTCTATATGGATCAGGCAGGTCTCAAATACATAGAGATCAGGCCTGCCTCTGCCTGGGATGAGAGGTGTGAGCACCTGGACAGGACAGATTTTAAGTTAACCAGTAACTGGCCCATAATTGAAGACAGACACAAAAGTAAAAACAGTAGTATTTTCCATATTTCCATATGAGTGCTTCTGCTTTCAAAACGGAAACAGTCATCCACTTTACTCCCTTAATAAGAATTTCAGGGTAGACATAAAAATAAGGTTATGAAACAAACCTAGAAAATGATTACGGTTCATTGCTGATCTTTTAACCAACTGTATTAAAGTAGCAACCAAGCGCAGCTACCACCTTCCACCCACCATTTGTAATACTCAGCTGACAGACCAATAATTCCAGAAGCACACGAACCATGAGATTTCAAAGCGACTGATCTGAGCTCTTAAGTGTCAAAAAGACACTTGACCAGATCTGCCATTCAAATTACAAATTTCTTCAATGGTCAGATTCCTGGGCTAATTTTGCCAGGGCTCTAGCCACCTCAGAGATGTCCTTACCCGTGGTGGAGCAGCTATACTGTGGATACTGTGTGAAAGCAATGGCCCTTTCTAGGCCATCTCTCTCCATCTCTTCAATTGCTTCTTCTGTCAAAGGATGGACGTACCGAAATCCAATATAGTATTTGTGAGGTGCTATTAGGAAACACAAGTGGGAAGGAGAAGGTATTAATCTTTATATAGATTCCTCAGGGTCACCAAACGTAATGTAATGGCCAGAACAATGAACAACTAACCTAATTTTCTACAATGCTGATATGGTGAGCAAGTTAGGATATTCCTGGCATCTTGTCCATCTTTTAGCTGGCACAGGGGCACTTGGTTATTCTCAGAGATCAACAATCCTACCCGCCTACCTTTTATTAATATGATCATCTTTAAAATGCAAGCTTTTATTCTTAACTATCTGCTCTCATCAGGCATAAAGTGACTGCAGAAAATGGAGGGGAAAAAAAAACTAGTTTGAGGTGGCACAGCCTTTAACCCCAGCCCTCAGGAGGCAGATCTCTGTGAGTCTGAGGCCAGCCTGATCTATATAGCAAGTTCCAGGCCAGCCAAGGCTACATAGTGAGACCCTGTCTCAAACTTCTTTTTAAAATTTAGTACTCATTCTTGACATGTACTGTCTTAATTGAGCAAAGTGGCATATGCAAGTAACCCCCGGCACCTGGGAAGCAAGAGCAGGAGGCCAAGTGAAGGACCGCTGGGGATACACAGCAAGTTCAAGGCCAGCCTGAGTTACATAGCTAGACCGCATCTCAAAACAAACAAACAAACAAGGGCGGGAGGAGCATTGTAGAACATGATCGTGATCACAGCACACAGGAGCCTTGGGTAGGAAAATTGAGTCAGCCTGATCCACAGCACATTCAAGGTCAGTACAGAATATAAAGTGAGACCCTGGCTCAGAAAAAAGAAAGAGAAACCGCCAAGACTTCTGAGAATCACCCTCAGTTAGCCCCGTAGCCCGGAGGAAGCAGGGAACCGCAGAAATGCCTAGAAGGAACAGAGACCAGCTGAGCTGCCTGGAAGAGGCTCAGGCCACCTGGTGAAGATGTTCTCCAACCTGTTGAGATGTCTGCTATCTGTGCACCAAGCTCCCCAACTTTTGTGAGCTGTCACTCATGATACGGTGGGCTTTAGTGATGTAGCTGTCTTTGAGACATTTCTGTTCCTCTAAGTAACTCTTACCCATTCCTGTAAATAACTCGACTGAAATTCACTGGGTCACCAACTCGGACTTTGGTTATAGCCCTACTTTGGTCTGCCATCAATTCCCTATCCGGGGTAAGTAGATGCTTGTTCATGTCTCCCAAAGAGTGGTGTCACACAAGGGGATAGTTACTTGTCAAAGGATCGTGAGTATCAAGGCCCACTAAGGGCTAGGAACTCAAGTAGAGCTTCTAAGATCCAGAGAAACAAAAGGTAGCTCCCAAGCGAAGTGACTGATGCCTGAGTGACAGTGGTCACACAAGTCGGCTCCCTGGGGGGTAAGTGCAGTTAGCCCATGGTCTTCCTGTATGTATCCGTCACGTGCTCAGTGCACACACAGACCTGGAGGTTGGATGGATGAATGAAGGACGCACAGGTATAGTAATCAGTGGGTAAAAGTATAATACGCAGGCAAACGAACAGAACAAACAGAGGAGAGAAGACAACTTTATGCCACATTGAGTAAATTAATGACTTGTTAGGCAAGCCACTGAGCTGAAACCCAGAGTTGTGATGAATGAGTACTGGATATTTAAAAAATAAATCTCCCAAGGGCAGAATGCTTAATCACTAATTAAAAAAATCACCTTCCCAACAACCTCAAGTATGAAGTCAGTGTATGATTCTTTGACGGCTTACAAAAGCAGAGACTTAATGTCAGAACCTGCCACATGTAAATTCCCGTCTTTGTATTGTATGGCCATACAACAAGATGAAAAGGCATTTGACAGTAGGTGGGAAATGCTCTGGGACTCTGTCCAACCAATCTCAGAGACTGAAGCCATAGAAAGTCTGGGCATTCAACAGCCTTTCCATAGATATCAGAGAAGGAGAAAGTGGAAAGATGGGAAGAATGCATTCCTATCTGTTTTTGTTGTTGTTTGTTTGTTTGAGACAGGGTCTCTCTATATAGTCCTGGAACACACTATGTAGGCCAGGCTGGCCTCAAACTCACAGAGATCTGCTTGCCTCTGCTCCCAAGTACTGAGATTAAAGGTGTGCACCACTACTCCAGGCTTTCCTGTCTGTTTTCTTTCTCCAGTCTGACATCTGATCGGGCTCTTCATGGGGATGGATGCTATGCTTCATGAGGATGGATGCTATGCTTCATGAGGATAGATGCTACGCTAACATAAAAACCCAAAAGGTTGGCGCCCTTCTAATTCTTCTTTCCATTAAATAATTTGCACATTGGATTCATTACCATGATAAACTGGCAACAATCAGAGAGTTTATTCTCTACCAAGCAGGAGTGGGTAGAGACAGCTAAGTGTTTCTGCCATGTTTAAAGAGATGCATTGTGGCCTATGCGGATGAACTGTACATGGAAAGCCCTTGAGCCACAGCCATGCACACCTGATGGTGAAAAGTACAGCTGAACAATTTCCAAGTGAGATGGTCTTCTGAGGGAGTAGGCTCCTTTGTGCAGTGGGGCTGGGAGATTCTGAGAACATTTCAAGCTGATGCTCAGCGATGTTTTCTCAGAGAGAACTCTTAATGGTCCTGCCTAATAGGCTGTTCTCTTTGAGGGCCCCAGGATCACACTCTTGTCCTGAGTTTGAAGCCATAGAAAGCATTTGCAATGAACATATTTTCATACATCCTAACTTGAACTTTTTCTAATTTTAACACTTCTCATTATGCTGGTTGATATTGTCACATTGACACAAACGAGAGTCACCTGGGAAGAGGGTCCCTCATTTGAGGAATTGCCGGCATTAGACTGGTTTGGGGGAATGTCTGTGGGGCCTTTTCTTGACTGATGATTGATATGGGAGGGCCAAGCTGACTACTGGCGAGCCATCCCTGGGCAGGAGGTCCTGGATGGCATCCCAAAGCAGGCTGAGCAAGCCATGGAGACAAACAGGGCAGCAGCTCTCCTCCATGGTCTCTGCTTCCGTGCCTGCCCGCAGGTTCCTGCCTGAGTTCTTGCCTTGGCTTCCCTCAGGGATGGACTGTTACAGGGAAATACAAAATGAAATAAACCCTTCCCTCCCCAAGCTGCTTCTGGTCAGTACGGTGTCCCAGGGATAGAAGGCAAACTAGGACTCTCATACTGGCCTGTGCTTTAGTATTCTATGAAACTATGTGTCCTACCATGACGCGCACCTTGGATGGGAACAAATGCAGCACCTGTAGCTCATTCCTGCATTTAGTGTCTCAGTCTATGCAGAGGTTCTCACAAGTTACCAGATGTGTGCTGTTAAGAGTCAGGCCAACGTGGCAACTCACTGCCTCACAGTGGTGGTGCTGTCGAGCTGAAAGCATGGCTGAAGATTGCTCAAGTGACTTACACTTTGAGTTACAGCTAGCTACTTCTCTAAATGCTCATCTAATAGCTACCCAACTAGAAGAAACGGCCACTGCGACTGCCTTACCCATCTTCTTCTGTGTATGACGTATTGCTTCCTTTTTACAATCTAGCTCAACGTAACTTTAAACTTCCTTTTGAAACACTGCCCAACTTTTCAGGGTATTTGTAACATTGGAAGTAATTTTAAAAGGGTCTACAGTCAGAGGAGAATGTCTGGAGAACTCAGTCAAGTGACCAGGTATTGTATATTATAGACATTCACAAATCAATAGTTGCTAGTACCTGGACCAGGGAAACAGATCAGTAGCAAAAGTGCTGGCAGCACACACATGAAGACGAGTTCAGAGCCCTGGTAACCACATCAAAAGCTGGGCAACTCAGGTGGCCAGTTATAATCCCAGCACATAGGAGGCAGAGGTAAGCGATCCCGGGGCAAGCTGGCTAGCTCAGACTAACTGGATTGGCGAGCTCCGGGTTAAACTGAAAGACCTGCCTCAGTATATAAAGTGGAGAAAAATCGAGGAAGACACAAAACATGTTAACTTTGGGCCTCCACATGCATGCACACACAAACACACACACACACACACACACACACACGCACGCACGCACGAATGTACACATGCACACACACATTGCTGATGTAGAGAATCGTCCTGCCTCTGCCTCCTGCGTGCTGGGATTATAGGACTGCACCACCATGCCTGACTCTGAATATCTACTTTAGCAAACCTAGCACTGTAGTAATGGGAATACACACCTGTGTCAGGCGACAGCTCATCCAGCAGCTTCACCATGC
This sequence comes from Peromyscus melanophrys, assembly GCA_902168415.1. Classification (NCBI taxonomy): domain Eukaryota; kingdom Metazoa; phylum Chordata; class Mammalia; order Rodentia; family Cricetidae; genus Peromyscus; species Peromyscus melanophrys. Next base: position 34,770 of record CABHPR010131317.1, read on the forward strand.
CTTCTCCCTGCTTGGAAGTCCACATCTTGATGGGGGATCCACCTCCAATCCTGCGATACTGCTCTTGAATTTTGGGGGTTCGACGTTTGGCGATGAATGGTGCCAGCTTACTAAATCATTAAATGTATAAGAAAGAAGGATTTTATTCCACTTTCGTAATCTGAGACACACTTTCTACTAATAAAGAAGACATGAATAAAAGTTAAGAAGAGCCTAACATGATCAGCCTTTAGGAATACTGCTATGAGGTCCCTAACAAGTCAGCGTGGACTTGAGAGTTCACCTCTGCACTCCACAAGTGTTTGAGGAACACATCCTGCACATTCTGGATACCTGACCCCTGACCTGGATGCTGCTAGATACCAACCTACATGCTGCTTCTGCACCTAACAAGGACTAGGAGAAAAAGCACAGGAAGCATACATTGGTTTCCTGATGCTCGGGGACTGAATCTGGGTCCTCATCCATGCAAGGCAAGGACTCTACCATTGAGCTGAAGCTCCAGGACCATCCTGATTTGTTTTTAATTTTGAGACAGACTCTCACCAAGCTGTGTCGACTGCCCTTGAACTCGCAATGTTGCTGAGCCTGGCCCGGGTACCTACTTCTCCTGCTTCGAGCATCACCAAGCCTCACACAGGGCCCTTTTAAAAGCAATTTTTGTTATGTTTACTACTTGGTGTGTGTGTGTGTGTGCGCGCGCGCATGCACATGCATGTGTGCAAATGCACATGTGTGTATGCACTCTGGCCCAAATGTGATGGTCAGAGGACAATTGGCAGGAGTTGAGTTGGTTCTCTCCTTCTATCACGTGGGTCCCTCCATGGCATGTACACACCCACACATACACTAAATAAACAAAATGTAAAAAGAAAATTGTTGTTTGGTGTTATGAAAGGGGTGTCGGTGGAGAAACGTAAAGCTTAAGTTTCAAACAACAGTTTCTGACACATCGATCAAATATTGGGTACACTTTTCAGTACGTTCTCTAGAAAATAATACGAGGCTCTTACCATATTCTCGTTTCTAAAACAACTACAAGTGCTGTCACCTGTTACAAAAACCATCTCTCAACAGTGGCAGAACTGGAGATCGGAAAGCAGAGAATCAAACAGGCCTCAGGGGTTAAACTCCAAAGCTCTTGGGCATCAAAACCTCACTATTGGATGGGAAAGATGGCTTAGCAGTTATGACCATGTACTGTTTTAGCAGAGGACTCAAGTTCTGTTCCCAACACCCATGTTGGGCAGCTCACAACCCCCAGTAACTTCCATTCCAAGGGATCTGACCCCCTCTTCTGGATTCCTCAGGACTTGTGTCCATACATGCACAGACACACACTTACACACATCACTTAAAATAAAATCTTTTTTTTTTCTTCCGTGTAGCCCTGGCTGTCCTGGAACTCATTCTGTAGAGCAGGCTGGCCCCAAACTCACAAAGATCTGCCTGACTTTGGTTCCTGAGTGCTGGGATTAAAGGCGTGCACCACCAACATCCAGCTTAAAATAAAATCTTAGAGAAAAAAAAAGCCTCTCACTATTGCACAGAAAAATGTATTTAGTTACATGAGTATCCAGGTACATTCTGTGCTAAGGCTAAGATAAGTTTTTCTATAATTGGACCAAAGACAGTCCTTTTCTACTCTCAAAGTGCCCTTAGAACACTTTGTAACCTGCCATTTGCTCTATTTAACCCAAGCTGAGGTAACTGTGACGCTGTGGTTGGGATGGTTTGGAAGGACTCTGAAAAGGCACTCACTCCACACAGTCACCTTCCTAAGACACAAAATAGCTCACCAGTGTCAGCAGCCTTCTGGCACATCACCAAACAGTAAGAAAAAATGGACAATATAGATTATTTGAAAATAAACGTTTCAATCGTTTCTCAGCTGGCAAGTGAGTTAATAATATTCTAAGACAACAGAGTTGGGACAAAGGGAGGAATTCCTGAGACCTGACTAGCAAGCCAACACACAAAATGAGTCCATGAATCTGAAGCTGAAATCACTCTTAGCATAATTTATCCTTTTTTTTTTTTTTTTTTTTTGGTTTTTCGAGACAGGGTTTCTCTGTGTAGCTTTGCGCCTTTCCTGGAACTCACTTGGTAGCCCAGGCTGGCCTCGAACTCACAGAGATCCGCCTGCCTCTACCTCCCGAGTGCTGGGACATAATTTATTCTTTACCACAGCTACATTTTCAGCGTCAAACATTGTTCTTAATACATATGTATGTATGTATGCCCTTTGTGTGTGTGCTTGTGTTTGGGAGGCACACCTGTATTTAGGTGCAGGTGTGTGTGTGTATGTGTGTGTGTGTGTGTGTGTGTGTGTGTGTGTGTGTGCATGTGCACACATGTGCTTGATTGCGTGTGGATGTAGACCGCAGAATGACCTTGAGCATCGTTCCTCTACCAACCACCCTTTTAAGACAGGGACTCTCCTGGTCTGGGACTCACGAAGCAAGCTAGACTGGCTGGTCAGTTTGCCCCAGAGGTCTGTGTGTTTCTACTTCCTCAGTGCTGGGATTACAGCTGCCTTTTAAAACAAACAAACAAACAAAAAGACAAAGACAGGGGCTCTAGGGATTGAACTCTGAGGCGTCTCCACAGTCCAGCTTGCTCTTAATTTAACAAAATGAAGGTTGATCCTATATGGCTGCATATGTGGGCAGTGAGGTACACAAAACAGGGTTTACTGCCACACTGTAAACAGTGTCTACCAATGAAGTACAAATTAATATAATCATACAATGCAATTCTACATGGTCATGAAGAAAATGAGATAGATCTATATAATATGTTATGAAACAAAATACTTTAACAAAAATCACTAAGTGACAAATAAGGTGCATTACTCCATTCACATCTGTATACTGAAGTGGGGAAGAACATAAACAGGTGTATACACACTCACATGCATGCATTGTTTCCAACAGAGCAGCACTTACATCTGGCTAACTGATGCTGGAATTCAAGGTGGTGGGGACATTTGCTTTTTGGGGTAAATACGTTATTTTCATTTTAGTCATATACATGTATTAATTTTTCATTGCAAAACGTCTTTTGAAAGAAGACTAGAGCAAAGGGGTAGGGAAATAAGAATGAAAGGAAGAGGCGAGAAGCCATAACCCACCCTCAAGGGCAAGGGAGTGACAAGCATTGCTTCCCGAATGGTAATCAGCAGGTAAGCGCTGAGCACCAACACATCTTTAAAAATCTTGAAAACCTTAAAGTTACCTCAGCTGTGCTTAGACAACTGTAATTCCCGGGGTTCTGGGGAGGAGAGGGCTCAAGGAGAGAGCTCACTGACTGACTCTCTTCCTGCAAGTCTTCCCACACCACTTCCTTCTCCTTTCCAACAGAAGACAGAAGTGCTGTCATGATCGACCAGAGCCACACAGAGGACAAATGCGCCATGCGTTCTATTTACAGAGTATATCTTACTTTTGAATGGGAAGTGTCATGAGGTCTCGGTCCAAGAAGAGTCTTTGAAGGAAGTCTTGAACTTCTCCGAGGGTTTCGGGGCCCCCCATGTTTAACATTAATATGCCGGTTTTTGGCTTCCTACATAAGGAAAAACAGTTCGTTGGCCACACTTTCATTTGCTCCAGGGCAGATATTTCTTCAGCTGATAAGAACCCACAGGCCCTATGGTGACATCACAGGGCTGGCTGGCTGCTTGGAGACACAGAGGGCCTCCACTTCTTCACTGACCCGCCTTGGACTCTGACCCTTGTCTCGAGGCTCCAGCCCTGATGTTGGCATTAACTGAACTCAAAACTTCCCTATTATCCTGTCAGTCTTGAACAAAGAGCCAATTCTTCAGGGACAGAGACACAGAGTTCTAGAAACCTAAAATGATTCAGAGGGCAAAGGATCTGCAAGTGCCCGTCCTTTATGAGTACACAAGGTCAGGCTTTCCACAGATTAAGGTTTCTTTGTATGCTAAAATTAAAGTCCAGTGTTCAACCTTAAAACATTGTTTGGAGCACCCAGTGCATAAAGCATATGCTCAACATAATCCACCACCAAGTAAATTCCGTCACCCGGAGAGTGTTCCCCTTTCAACACTCCAGTGAGTCTACTGTTCACTCATCTGCACCCCGTCTCTTCAGTCACACAGGAAGCCATTCCTAAGCTATATTATGCTTTCTTTCCCAGAACATGCCACCAGTCCATCTTCAGTGCCCTCTTAGTGACACCCCCCCACATCTCTTTCATACATGTGTATGAAATGTGCTTTACTCCCTCCCACTCCCACTGAACCCCCTTTTTCTTCCTAAGAAGTCCCTGACTTACTGCCGTGGGGTTTTAGTTTGTTTGTGACCTACAGAATTCAATCTGGATTCTTTGCATGGGCACGGGTGGGCTATTCACTAGAGATTCAGCAGCTCACCCCTGGCTACACTACTGAAGAAAATGACTCCCTCTGTCCTAGGAACCACTAACTTTAATGGCCAATTACTTTCAGGGAGGGGTGGAGCCTCAGGAACCCCTTTACCAACTATGCTAGAATATTGATGAGTGCAATTTTGAGCCAATCTTGTGTGGATAGCCAAAGTGGATATGAGCTCATGAATGATCATGCCATGCCTGGACAGTCTCACAACATACTTCTCCCTCCTCTCGTATTGACATTATTTCCACCTCCTCCTTCCATTCACTCTTGATTAAAAAAAAAAAAAGCTGAGAAATAACCAGCCAGAAGTTCACCTCAAATACTACTATGAATGCTTACACCCCCTGCATCAAACCATTTCTTCTAGAGTGACTGACTCCAAGTTGTACTTGGAGCCCATGGTAAAGATAAAGCAGGACCACTTTTCACTGTCTTAGGCCAGTGTTTCTCAGCCTCAGCACCACTGGCATTCCGGGTGGGATAATCCTTTACTATAGGGGACTCTTCTACACAAGGTAGGGTGTTTGCTAATAGCCCTAGCCTCCATCTACTGGGTGCAGTATTACCCGTTCTGGTTAGTTTTTTTGTTGTTGTTGTTCTGGTTAGGTTTTTTGTTGTTGTTGTTTTTGTTTTTGTTTTTTAAAGATTTATTTATTTATTATGTATACAGCATGTATGACTGCAGGCCAGAAGAGGGCATCTCATTACAGATGGTTGTGAGCCACCATGTGGTTGCTGGGAATTGAACTCAGGACCTTTGGAAGAGCAGTCAGTGCTCTTATCCTCTGAGCCATCTCTCCAGCCCTTTTTTTTTTTTTTTTTTTTGGTCAACTTGACCACAAACGAGAGAGTCACTTGGGAAGAGGGAACCTCACGAGGGAAATTGCCTCTATCACACTGGTCTGTGGGCATGTCTGTGAGACATTTTCTTGATTAATTATTGACGTGGAGTAGTGTGACCACTGGGGCAGGTGGTCTTGGAGTATATAAGTAAGGTGAGCAAACCATGGGGAGCAAGCCAGTAAGCAGCCCTCCTCCACGGTCTCTGCTTTAGTTCCTGCCTTGAATTCCTGTCTTGGATTCCCTCAATGCCGGACTGTAACCTGCAAGCCAAAGGAACTCTTTCCTCCCCAAGCTGTTTTTGGTCAATGCTTTGTCACAGCGACAAAAACCAAACCAGCATAATTCCTCACCTCAGCTGTGATGACCAAAAATGTCTCCACACCTTAGAGAAAGGTCTAATCCTCTTTTTACTAAGAGGATTACACCAAGCAATTATACTTAAGATGTTGCAGAACTTTGTGTGTGGATATTCGGTACCTGTGTATGTACACATGTGGGGGGATGCATGTACCCAGCAGTGCACGTGGAGAGGCCTGGAGGCGCATGTCTGGTGTCTTCCTCTACTGTTTTCTACTTTATTTTTTGAGACAAGGTCTCTCACCGACCTGGAGCTTATGAATTTAGCTAGACTGGCCGGATAGTGAGCCCTTAGGATTCTCCTGCCCCTGCCCTACCCCCCAGCCTCGGGATTACAGACACACAGAGCTGTGTCCAGATTTCTTGTGGGTGTAGGGACTTCAACTCATGATTGCTCAGCAGGCCCTTAACCCAGAACCATCTCCCTAGCCCCTGCAAAACTTTTTTACATAAAAACGCTATAATGACACTAACAGGCCTGTTGAGTTTTCTTGCTACCTAAACATGCCAGATGCAGCACCTGGTGAAACTGCCATCTCCCTTAATCTTCCTGCTGAGACCACCCATCTTCCCCCAAGTTCTCGTCTTTCGCCCTCAAAATCTGTGACTCCTAATAAATTAAGTGCATTTTCCCGTGGATTGCTGCCAGTTAGCAGATTACTGGTTAAGGAAGCCTAGGCTAAAAGACTTACCTAAGCCACAAAGGGTATCAGAGTGCAAACGGGATTCAGAACCGTGCTTTCCATCTATGACACCTGAGCTCAGAACAAGAGTGGCTTTTTAAAGCGGATGTTACTCGGCCCTGCTCACGTTTTGCAAACCCGTGTTGATTTTACACATGAAAGAGTCGCATATGATTTGAAAATGCCCCAACACACGTTAACGCTTAATTCCAAACTGTGTTGTGCATGATGAGTGCTGCATTAGTCTGCCTCTGCTGTGTTCCCAGTACGAAGTGTGGAGCTTTAATCAAGGGTCTTGGTCTCTTTCCCCTTCAGACAGACCACACCTGAGACCAAGGTCTCACTGGCCAAGCCTCTCTTTGTTTGAACATCAAAGTAGGCACAGCAACATGTATTTTAAAACCTACTTGGAAAAGTTTAAACACTTTGCCTTTGTTATATTCTGGGACTTTTAAAGCACAAAGCTTTTCCTTTGAAATGTGCATAATAGGAACTAAAACTCATTAGTTAGCAAACAGTCACTTTATTCTATGGTATCTAGACAGTGCTGATGAAAAGGAATAAAAATCTCAGTTCTTCATTAAACCTACAAGATATCAGTGACCCAAAGATCTATGCTTCTTCTAGAACAAAAGCCAGTAAACAATAGAATCTGCACCAAATTTACAGAGAGAGAGAGACAGACAGACAGACAGAGGGAGACAGAGGGAGACAGAGAGAGACAGAGAGAGAGAGAGAGAGAGAGAGAGAGAGAGAGAGAGAGAGAGACAGAGAGAGACAGAGAGAGAGACAGAGAACACACACAGTCGGAACACAGCTCCACTCTTGAGTTTGTCTTATCTATGGCTGCCCTGACATTGTAGCAGCAAAGGTAAAGAGCAGCAGAGGAGATGTGGTGGCCTATGAAAACTAAAACCAAAATAAAACAAGAAGCAAACTCCTGACGAACGCTGTGGACTCCGAAGCTAGGATAGCAGCTGGCCTAGCACTGTAGCCTAGCTCAAGCCAAGCACTACGCCACACCATGTCTTTCAAAACCTTGGCATCAGAATGGTCCCCCAGGATGCTCCTTACTTTAGCATCTCAAATATCCCAAACTAGACCTAACCGATGCCTGGAATGTAGGCTTAGATAAATAAATTGTGATTTACTAAACTACTCTTAAACTTTTTGAGATTGACTGTCAACTTGATAGTCCATAAAATCGCCAGTAGACAAACCTTTAGTACGCCTGTAGGGGGATTTTTGGGCTGAGTTAAGCGAGGTGGAAAGATCCACCTTAACTATGGGGGCACCATTCCATGCATCCCAGAGTGAATGAAAAGGAGAAAGTAAAGTGAGCATCAGCATTTATCTCTCTCTGCTTCCAGAGTGCAGATTAAAATGTGACCAGTCACCTCACACTCCCGCCACCATGATGGACTGTACCCTCAAACTGTGAGCAAAAATAAAAACTTCTTTATGTTGGTTTTATAAGGTATTTTGTCACAGCAACAAGGAAAACAACTAAAACAACATAGAAACTATCTATAAATATATGGTGACAGTAGAAAAAATGAAACATGATAGGCATCATACTGTTTACATGTCAGTAAGTACATGAGTGGATAATAAAATACTAGATGCTAAGATTACTATGACTTTTAAATCCTCCTTCCACCTAAATGTTCTAATGTTTTATATAAATATTATATAGTTACTTAATAGAACCTAAGACATACTTTCATTTAATTTTAACAATTAATGTAATATTAAGGCCATCTATATTATTGACTTTTGTCACTGCAAAATACAGCAATTGTGGTGGTTTGAAAGAAAACGGCAGCCAAAGGGAGTGGCACTATTAGGAGGCGTGGTTTTGTTGGAGTAGGTGTGGTCTTGTTGAAGGAAGTGCGTCACTGGAGGGGTGTCATATATGTTCAAGCCATGCCCAGTGTCTCAGACCACTTCCTGTTACCTGCAAGTCAAGATGTAGGACACTCGGCTACTTCTCCAGCACCACGTCTGCCTGCACGCCACCTTGTTGCACCATGATGATAATGGACTAAACCACTGAAAATGTAAGCCACCCCGATTAGATGCTTTTCCTTTATAAGAGTTGCCATGGTCATGGTGTCTTTTTATCACAGCAGAGACCCTAAGACAGCAATGAAATATTTTTTCTTCCAGGTTCCTCAGTTCTTCCGCTCACATTAATACTTTTTCCAAGTCTTAAAGAACCACAGAGTACATAAGGTCCCATGTCCTGCCTGGCATGCCACCAGCCCGAGATGCCTGTGCTTCCTACCCTAACCACTAACTACGTCTTCAAGGAAGACAGAGTTGAGAGGAAGGGATTTGGAACCCATCCTTAATGCCATATCCTAAATCAACCTCCGTTTCTTAGCCTTCAATCAATAAAATATCACAATCACAATGAAAAATAACAAACACAAAATGAAAACATGTCATTTACATGGTGACTGTTCATGGTGGTTTGAGAATGCCCCTCATAATCTGGGGCATTTGAATATGTGGTCCCTACGTGGTGGCACTGTTTGGATAGGGTTAGCAGGTGTGGCTTTGCTAGAGGAAGTGTGTCACTGGAGTTGGGCTTCAAGGTTCAAAGACTCACACCACTCCCAGTTTGTTCTCTCTACTTCCTGCTTGTGGTTCCAGACGTGAGCTCTCTGATGCTGCTCCAGCTGCCATGCCTTTGTGACCCTCTGGAACTGTAAGCCCAAGCAAACTTATCTTTGAGTTGTGTTTTATCACAGCAATAGAAAAGTCACTAACATACTGTACAACTCTAGAATGCTGTCTTGTCTGGCAGGAAAGTCATGATGTCACTTAGTCACAGCTACTTTCCTTCTTTCCTGTACAAAACCTGTTCCTCTGTATGCCCTGTGGGAGTCTGTGGTTTCGGCTGCTGAAGAGAACACTCAGTTACACAATGGCTACTGCCTCCACCCATAAATACCAAGAGTGAAGTACACTCTATTTCCTTAATAAAGTATAGACCATAGCACATCATTGGCAATTATGTTCTTTATGTTAAAAGCTAAAAGTAATAATGGTAGGATCTCCCAGAGAAGTTCTTGGTAGGTTAACTACTTTTTATCCTATACAAGGTACACATTTTACAGGTGTAAATATGTCCAGTTCATACACAGATTTTTAGTATGCACACATTGATTTCATATATGACATATACTAGGGCCACATCCTTCCATGACTGAAGACTATATTTAACTTTATATCCTTTGTTAGTCCTTAAAACCTATTATTTAACAGCTGTTAAAAGGAAACCGAGAAAATAACATCCCATGGCTAATAAATGTATTACATTTTTCCAGTCCTTCTCCCCCTAGGTTCCTTGAACCCACTTGTATTTATCATAACAGAAAACGAGAAGAAAGCCTTATTTGAGCCTAAAGTTACCTCCTTTCTGGCTGAGCTTGAGGTGTTGCAGTTTTGGCTTGACGCGCTTTCTCTGTGGTGGCTGCCGCCGCTGCACCTGACTGGCACCTCCATGGCTGACAGACCCTCGAGCCGCCATGCACCGCTGTGACAAAATTAAAGTGCTAGCATGAAATCTAGCTGGAAAGTAATTTCTTTTCAAGAGGTCCTCAGGGCATAATTCCTGGCTTTAAATTTTAAAAAGGTGCCATGGCAGGGGTGATTTTCCCAGCATCTCTGCAGGCAGGTAAAAGCACCGAGTACTCCTTTCTCTAGTGGGCTGGGGTGCAGGTTCCCTCCTCCAGGGTAGCTTTATCTTTTCAGAAGCCACACACACCTTCTCACTCTGCCCTGGCTGCAAATTTTGCTCAGCTCTCATCCCTAGAACCTCTGCACACTCAGCATATTTCCAACCATGGGGCAGTGCTCAGGAGAGGTGAGGGCATCATTGGGAAGGTGAGGAACTACTAATTTAGGGTCATTTAGAGTGGAAACTGAGCCAGTCCCCAACTGTGGATCTAATTTCTGTCTGCAAGCCTTCTGGGTAAAGCATTAGTGACTGTGCTCTGAAAATCAGAAGGGGGCATGATCTCTTCTGCAGGAATGCACCCACGAGGTGTAGAGTCCCTCAGAGTCCAGTACTCCACATGACAGACCAGGCTCCCAGGGCCCAGAGCTCAAGAATTCCCTCTCCTGTAAGCTAATCCCAGAGTCTATGTGGGCTCCTTCCCTGCATCTATCTATCCTCTGGAGGGCAGATGTTGCCATCCATATAAGCAGTTGGTGACCTTCAGGGTGGCCAAGGGGTAGTAGGAAAGAGCTGGTGGGAAGAGAAGCAAGAAAGCTTGCGGGTCAACATTCTCCAGGCCTCTCTTCCCTGCAGGGGTTTAAGAGAGTTCAAGACTCCATCCTTCCAGGTGGTTACAAGGGTCTGTTGGTTAAGGCTGAGGGACAGGACTTGCTATTCTGTGTGTGAGGCACATGTCCCTATCGATACACTTGACCAGGGTTTCACAAGAGAAATGAGGGGGGCGGGGGGAGGAACTGAACCAAAGAGTACATGTGCCATGCTGAGTTAACATGGAGTATTGGACCGTAAATAACAGTAAAATTAAATTGAAACCACACGTTAGTACTGAGGAAGATAATAAGGGACAGTGGTAGCTGCTGTGTGGCCTCCTTCTCCACTCTCCTAATACCAGGTTAGAAACTAGTCTGGGACCAGTCATCTTCTACCTGTATTCTTCTCTAAGTGGCCAGACGAGGGCAAAGTTCAGGCTGGATCAACTACTTCTGACCGAGGGCAAAGTTCAGGCTGGATCAAATACGTCTGACCCATTTCAGCTCTCCACTTCTCACAGTGTGACCTGGGTTAGACTACAATCTCATAGAGCCTCAGCTCCCCCTCTGTAATATGACGAGTCCTTGCTGGTCAACTCAGGGGATTGAAAAATCAAGAGAAGCACTCTGCAGCATCTGCCATGTGACAGGGGCTAATATAATATTAGTATAATAGTTTCATTTGTAAGTTTCTAGAGAAAGCAACTACATCTGCTCTAACTTTCTTTAAATCACCCAAATGGGAACAAAAGAAAAGAAAATGGCATCCCCAGGTCGCCTAGATTTCTTTCTATCCACATTGTACACACTGACACACTCGTGCATGTCTGTAACCACAGCACTCAGAGAGCTGAGGCAGGAGGATCTTTAGTTTGAGACCAGCTGGGGTTTGAGCCAGACCTCGCCTCAAAACCAATAAATAAAAGCAGACCTCGAACTTCCCCAGCAGAGCCCACTCCATGAGCTTACGCTGGGGCAGCCTTACTAAATCAAGGCAGAGTGGAAAGATTGATGTACTAAGTTCAATTCCACTCAAATGAAGTCTCAAAACAACACACACACCCTTGTTTCACACAAGTTTAATTATGAACTACATGATGACCAGGTATTCAATCATGTGCAATGTCTCCAAGTCCCTGTACGAATGAGATTCTACCAGATCCTATGGGATATGATTATAGAATTCTAGCTGATGGTCATAAATAAGATTTCTTCCTGTGAACCTAACAAAAGGAAGAGGGGGTAGGACCAGATCCCCCAGCTAGTACATTATGGTTTCCTAGTACAATTTCCAAGCTTCCTGGCTATTGTCACACCCTGGCTTACAAAATTCTTGTCTCCTGTTGACCAAATTTTGGTCCTGATAAGGGATCCTTCCCACTGTGACTTAGATTAACATACCCATCAAGGACATCTCTAAAACATCCCTCTCTGGCTACTGGGCTATTAGAGATATGGAAGGGCAGGAGGAGCAGGTGGTCAGAGAAGATAACAGAGGAGGCGAGTATGCTCAAAGTGTTATATGCTTGTATGAAAATGTCACAGAAAAACCCATACAAATTGTACAAATGACGTATACTAACTAGAATTAAATGGATCCTGCACTACCTTAGATGCAGGGACTGTGGGAGTATGGGGACTTGCTTCCCAGATTTGGCCTGTTATTCTGATTTTTGTTCCAAAGGATTGTAACAATGAATTGGAAAAGGACTGACACCATCCACCATTCAACACTGTCCTGTAAGTCCACGTCAGGAGAACTTACAAAACCAATGTCATTTCTGAACCATTAAAAATGAAAAGATATTGGGGCTGGAGAACTCAGGGGTTAAGAGCATTGGCTGCTCTTGCAGAGGACCTGAGTTCAGTTCCCAGCACCCATATCTGGTATCTTAAGAATACCTGCACCCCAGTTCCAGATTTCATGTCTGAGGTACCTGCATTCACATGTACATATCCCCACAGAGACTCATACAAACATACACACATTTAAAAAAAAATAAAAATTTTACTTTGCGCATATCATGAAAAACATTTCCATGCATCAAATTGATGACAGGCTGCTGTTACATATATTGCATAAAAGAAGCAGAAGACATTATGGATGTGTATCTGTATCTTAAACACACAGAAAAAAATATCAAAGATGGGGAGTTGGAAAGATGGTTCAGTGGTTGGCACACTTGCTGCTCTTGCACTCATTAGGTAGTTTGGTTCCTAGCACTCATTAGGTAGCTCATAAACACCTGTACTTCAGCTCCAAGGGGATCTGACCCCTCTGGACTCTGCAGGAATATGTAGTCATATTCACATACCCACACACAGACACAGACACATTATTAAAAATAAAAATAAATTTTTAAAAAGATGGAATTGAACAGAAAATCACTGAATACATAATAAACTATAATTTTGTATATTGCAAAATATACAAGGCAAAATAAAAAGTGATTACATGAAAGATAAAAGTTTAACTTCTGCATAAAATCTTGTGGTTTTTTGTTTTTTGTTTGTTTTTTTTTTTTTTTTTGTTTTTCGAGGCAGGGTTTCTTCACGACGCTTTGCGCCTTTCCCGGAGCTCACTTGGTAGACCAGGCTGGCCTCGAACTCACAGAGATCCGCCTGGCTCTGCCTCCCGAGTGCTGGGATTAAAGGCGTGCGCCACCAACGCCCGGCTCTGCATAAAATCTTAAAAACACAAATTACAAAACCAAAAAAGAAAATGTGCATAGACCTAATAGAATTCTTGAATAAGAAAATACAGATCTCTCTCTCTCTGTCTCTGTCTCTCTTTCTCTGTCTCTCTCTCTCTCTGTCTCTCTCTCTCTCTGTCTCTCTCTCTCTGTCTCTCTGTGTGTGT
>CABHPR010131318.1:4355-21382 GCA_902168415.1 Peromyscus melanophrys
GGGGGGGGGGACGGACACGACGGACGACGATGACAGGGGGACAACAACAACAACAGACGGACGGACATCTTAAAGCGAGCAAATGATGACAGCCAGGAGAAGGCTGTGGTACACATCTGGGACCGAGGCAGGAGGCTGAGGCTAGATCAGGCTGTAGATGCACTGACAACCCTAACAATAACAGCTCACAGAAAGGAATGGGCCGGAAAAAAAAAAAAAAGTTAAGAATAAGTAGGATAGCAGGCGGTGGTGGTGCACGCTTTTAATCCCAGTACTCGGAGGCAGAGGCAGGAGGATTGCTGAGTTTTAGGCCAGCCTGGTCTGCAGAGCAAGTTCCAAGACAGCCAGGGCTACACAGAGAAACCCTGCCTCAAAAAAAGAAAAAAAAAAAAAAAACTATAAAGGAGGAACAGGGAACCCAGCTGGCAGAATCCAAGGCAGGGCCCAGTTTCAGAGTGAGAATGCTTGTGGGTTATGGCTGTGTGTGGAGCGGGGTGAGGGGGGCACTGACTGCCTGAACAATAATTCTGACTTTTTCCAAAGCAGCTTCACTGCTTTAGCTGCCTCACAACTGTAGGTATACTGTAGAGTACTAATCAACATCCCTGTCCTCAGATGTCAAAGCACCGTGTCGGAAGTAGGACTCAGAACATTAATTATTTATTAAACGCTAATAAAGGGATTCAAGCCTATGAGGTTAAATCCTTGCAAATATAAAGCAGCATGTGGAAGTATGCAATTAATTACCTATCTAATTTCAAATGATTAAAAATGCAGGACTTTAAAGAAAAGAATCCTTGAAATTGAGAGTCTTGTAATGTTAACCTCCACCCAAATATGGGTAGACACAATGGTTCAAAGGCAGCACTTTGGAATAAATACATGTGGGTTCAAGTCTGGCTTTAACCTTAGTGGGTAGAGAGTTGAGTAAATTAACTGCTTGATTTTTTTTAATCTATTGAATTAGGAAAATAATAGTACAGATATGATATTATAAATACACATGGAAACTTCTAGCATAGTGTCTAGGCTAGCACATAAGTTCTCAATAAATGTTGACTTATGGTTACTATAAGTTCATTTCCAAGTTAAAATATGTATTCATTTGGGGCTGGAAAGAATGGCTCAGAGTACTGGCTGCTCTTCCAGATGACCCAAGTTCAATTCCCAGCACCCACATGGGGGCTCACAACTGTCTGAAACTCCATGGGCACCAGGCACACAAGATGCACAGAGATGCATGAAGGCAAAAACATATATACATAAAATTTAATGCATGAAGGCAAAAACATATATACATAAAATTTATACACACACACACACACACACACACACACACACACACACACACAGGTACACATAATGTCAAACATTCCGTCTTTTTGTTTTCGTCAATAGAAAATTCTAAACCACTCCCTTCTGTGTGCCAACCATGGCTTTAGGTGCTAGGAATATTTTTAAAACTAGAAAGAAAGAAAAAGAAAGAAAGAAAAAGAATTGGATTCAGTTTGCTATCTCAAGAAATTTGGCCAAATAGTATAGAAAGAAGGCAAGTTGACAGTCAGACGGCAAATAATTCCTCCTGCAGCTGAGGAATGAGCAAAGTGCCCTGAAAATAAGGAGTTAGCACTTGGTGCCACCCTAAGCCCTAGCCAGGGAAGGGCCCATCAGCAAGGTGGTCAAGATGAGGCAATTGGTAAGCTTGAAAAAAATCTGTAAGGAAAAATTTGAGGGTAATAATAAATATTAAGGTGACACACACATACACCTTGGGAATGTCAGAGAAAGAGGGAGTTCTTGCCCAAGGGCAAAGACAAAGAGAAAAGGAGCTGGAATCGGTCCAGATGCTCATCATCTGGCTCAAGGAGACTTCTTGGCTGACGTACATCTTCCTATAATATTTACACCTTCCCCACCTGAGTTCGGCTACATGATCTAGGAAGCCAAGTAAACACGTACCTGCCCTCTAAGTGTTCAGTCTAAAAATAGACGACCTGATCTATGGACACATTCGGGAGCTTGGACAAGTTACTCCCCAAAGAGAATGATCTCAAATAATATTTAGGTTCAGTGTGCCCACCAAAGTGATGCTATTAATACATTTTTTTCTCTTCCCCTTGGAGATATTAAACAGTGGAAGGTAATATTAAAACTGATGGATGGGTTCCTTAAAAAAAGAATATACGATGATCCAGCAACTCTGTTTCTAGATATATATCCAAAAGGAAAAACAGAATCTTGAAGAGATATATGCATTTTTCACAGTGATATCGTGTTTGTAGCAGTGTAATTTACAATAGGCAGAGGTTGGAAGCGACCCAAGCGTCTGTCTGTGGATGGAGAGGAGAGACAATGGGAGTTAGCGGATCCAGTGTTTGGGTTTCGGAAGATGAGAAAAAGCTCTAGAGATGGATGATGATGATGGCTAGAGAGCAATGTGATGCAATTTTCCCACTGAACTGTATACTTAAAAGTTATTTAAGTAACAAATTTTAAGTCAAGCATATTTATCATCATTTAGGAAGAAAAACATTTTAATTGCATGGTTGCCATGCCCATGAAATAACTATTCTTCATCATTTAAGGGCAAAAAAAAACAAAACCAAAAACCAAAAACCCAAACTTTGTTTCTGACAAGCAGATATAGAGCCTTGGAGGTGTGTGTGGCTGGAATGCAGAATGTTCTTCCTAACAGGGAAGAGGTCCTGGGTTCCATCCCTGGCCACCTGAAGACAGGGAGAGCATGAATCAGGGTATATTAGAAAGTTCTTCATCTACAGCAGTGGTTCTCAATCTTCCTGCCACTGCAACCCTTTAACACAGCTCCTCATGTTGAGGTGACCCCCAACCATAAAATTATTTTCTTTGGAACTTCTTAACTGTCATTTGCTGTTGTTATGAATCATAATCTAAATATCTGACATTCAGGGTCTCGATCCCCTTGAAAGGCCCACAAAGGGGTAGTGACCCACAGGTTGAGAACCTCTCATCTAAAGGACCAATCTCCAGTTATCATTCCCTGGCAAAGGACACCTTTGTAACCCACCAGAAAGAGAGCATTATGGGTAGCTACCACCTAGCAATTTTCAATTAATCTAACCCTGTGTACCAGCACCATCTATCAAAAATTACTAATGAGCAGCTGAACATGGTTGCACATGACTGTAACACCAGTACACAGGAGGCAAAGGGAGGAAGATTGTGAGGCCACCCTGGGCTACATAACGAGATTGTGTGTCAAGGCCACAATCAAAAATTGACTAGTTGGGGCTGGAGAAATGGCTCAATGGTTGAGAGCATTGGCTATTCTTCCAGAGGACCTGCGTTCAGCTCCCAGCACCCACATGGCAGCTCACAACTGTCTGTAACTCCAGTTCCAGGGGCTCTGACACCTTCATACCAGTGCACATAAAATAAATTTAAATAAATTTTTAAAAAGTGATTAGTCAGTATAAAAACTTAGATCAATTATTAAAAAATTGTAAAATAGACGTCTTTTTTGAAGTTACAAATGGAACTTCTACTTCCAAAAGCCTTAGTGGGAACTTTATGTAAGACCCAGGACTGCAACTCATACATAGCTCCTTCCCTTAAGAGTTTATTATCAGCCGAGCATGGTGGGACACACCTGCAATTCCAGCAATGGAGAAGCTGAGACGGAAGGATCACAAATTCAAGACCAGCCTAGGCTACATAACAAGACCCTGTCTTAAAGAAACAAGCAAAGGCTCCGTGAGTAAAGCCACTTCCCACCAAGACTGACAACCGAGTCCAATTCCCTGGCCCCACGTGGTGGAGAGGAAGAACTGACTCTCCAGAGTTGCCCTCTGACCTCCACACTCATGGCATGGCATGTAAATGCCTTTCCGCTACACACACCCAAATAAATGTATAAATAAAAACGAAACAAATCCCAAGTAAACGGCTGAGCATATTGCTTGGCTGAGCATAATTCAACACTAATAATAAAAGAGTCCGCAGTCACCTTCAGGTCAGTCATACAAGTAACAAGTGTGGGATTCCACACCCAACTGCCTGTGACATCAGCACGAGGGGATCGGACACTCCTCTGGCCTGGGCAGGAACCTGCACATACAGGCAGGCACACACACACACACACACACACACACACACACACACACACACACACACAACTGCTCAATGAAACCAGAAATCCAAAATAATAGACTCATGAATGTCTCGCCGGGCGGTGGTGGCGCACGCCTTTAATCCCAGCACTCGGGAGGCAGAGGCAGGTGGATCTCTGTGAGTTCGAGGCCAGCCTGGTCTCCAAAGCGAGTTCCAGGAAAGGCGCAAAGCTACACAGAGAAACCCTGTCTCGAAAAAGAAAAACAAAAACAAACAAAAAAAGGATCACCATCTCAATAAATGGTCTTTTTATTTTGACATTTGTTCAGGCCCCAACAATCGCATCATCGCTGACTTATTCTTTTTCTCTTACCCTCCCTCTCCAAATCCCATCAAGCCTGTCTTCCAAATGCACCCAAACTCCAACTACAGGGTACCACCCCCTTACCCCATACCTCGCCTGTCACCTGGACCGCAGTCGTTTTCACTGAGCTCTCTCTCCTTGCTTCCACCTCCACAATCAGTCCTCTGGATGCCTGATGGAACCTCTTTAAATACAAACCTGAACAGGTCACTTTTCCGTCCACAATGTCCAGTGACTTCTTATCTCACTCGGACTAAAGCGAAAACCTGAATCTCCACTCCTCAACACCCCATGACCTCCTTTCTCCTTTCTTTCGGATCTCTGCTGAGATGAAATCCCAGCAGTCCTCTGCTGACTGCCCACCTCACCCAACAGAACCCCCCCTCCCCCTCTCCCCCCCCCCCCCCCCCCCTCTATATATATATCCCCCCCCCCCCCGTTTGTTTTTCAAGGCAGGGTTTCTCTGTGCTGCTCTGGCTGTCCTGGATCTCTCTAGACAGACCAGGCTGAGATCCACCTGCCTCTGCTGGGGTTAAGGGGTGTGCCACCACCGCCCGGCTCAATAGAACCATCTCTTGCTCCCTTCGTGTTGCTTAATTTTCCCCTGCAGCACCTGATATTATGATCTACCTATTTGCTGCCTGTCGATGTGATTTAATATGTGTCTCTCCCAGTGAGGATGTGCACTCCATGATGTAGAACCCCGCCCCCATGCTCACTGGTGTACCCGCTTGAGCCTAGAATACGTTTGGTAAGTAAATAAGAATATTTTTTGGAGATTAAAGGAGGTACAAGCCAAAAGCAACTGACATCACTGGGAAAATGAGAAAATTTTGAGGTCCCAAATGAGGTAGAGGTATAATGGTGCGCAGCAAACTTGGGATAAGGGATTGGAAAAGCCAACGCGTCGACAAACATGGAAACCCATCACTGTATCTATCTGCGGTATCTGCTGGTGG
This sequence comes from Peromyscus melanophrys, assembly GCA_902168415.1. Lineage (NCBI taxonomy): Eukaryota > Metazoa > Chordata > Mammalia > Rodentia > Cricetidae > Peromyscus > Peromyscus melanophrys. Next base: position 9,768 of record CABHPR010131318.1, read on the forward strand.
GCCATTATCTTGTGCTTTGCCCCACCGTCACCGTATCCTCTGAAGGGCCATTCTTGAGGTTTTGTGGGTATGTTAGAGTGTAAATACCGCCACCAGCTTCTCTATGCCTCTCTCCAAAACCAATAAACTCAGATAGAAAGTTCCGCTGAAGGAAGAAAGCAATTCCTCTTGGCCAGGAAGCCCAGAATATTCAGTTCTCCCGTGGAGGGAACCTGGAGAAGGCTCCAGCCATGGAAGCAGGAAACTGGGTGATAAGACAGGTTCAGCTGTCAACCACTGGGGACATTTCTAATTCAGTTCCCCAACTCTAAAGGACGGATAATGAAATCTTCTTGTGTGGTCATTTTAAGATAAAATGAAGTGATAACAAAGACATTCTAAAAACTGAAGGGACTAAACATTGAGTGCTTACTCCCTTGCTTTAGGATAAGTGCACCTCAAACCACACTTTAATTCACTTTCTCTTCCCACTGTTAAAGAGCTTTGTCCAAACCAGGATCTGGTCAAGTCCCTGCGACACACATCTCCAGGTAAACACATACACTGATTTCAACATGAACTTGTGAAGTTCTTCAGCAAACCAACCCTAAATCATCTCCATTGTGTGGTCACATTCCAGCCACATGGAACTACTCATTCTGGAATGTAATTATGCTCTACTGCCCATCTGTGTGTCACCACATACTTACAACCCTGCTCCGTGCCCTTCCCAGCCTCCCCCTTTCTATAGCCCTTGACGCTTTTTAAAGTCTTCCTGAACACCCCAACCTGACTCAGATCTTCCTGCCATGGCCTTTGCCTGGGAACACCATTTTTTCCTGTTTGCAGGCCTGCCTCCTGGTAGTGAGTGGACCTCCATCTGCCCCTTCTCTGTGTCCTTGGGCATATACCAGTGTGAGGTACACAGTACCTGCCCTACGTTCGCTCTCTTTTAATATATCTCAATTGCTTTCTCAGGCCTTTCCAGTGAAGGCTCCGTGACCTCTGACTCAGGGTTAGGAAAGGTCTTGTCTTGGTGCTCCTGAGGGAACATTCTGGAAGATGAAGCTGATTCACCAGTCCTAAGGGAAGAGTCAAGAGCTGAGCACGGGGACAGGATGAGGTCCCAGACCTCATTCCCATCCTCATAAGCTAAGACTGTAAATGCACTTTGCTTCCTCTGAAATGCCGTGAATCCCCACATGGGACACGCCCATATTTATGTCTGTTACAAATAGAAAAGATCTTCAACTTATTCATTTCCAAGACTATCCAAGTTTCTGCTTCTTTCACAATAGTGAAAACTTCGGAACTGACTATAATTCAAAGCAATTATTGTTCTTTGACTGTCAAGGTGCCCTGTTCCTCTTTTCATAAATATGCTGCAGGATCCCAGGCCAATTCAAAGCAAAGTCTTTTTTTCTAGGCCCCGTTCCTACTCATTTGCTAAATTTACAGCATTCAAACGAAAGAAAGGGAACCTGCTTTTGCCCCACTGTTAACATGATATATGTCTGAGTTTTAATTGCCCTTTAATTATACCCTCAGCCAGGTCTGCACCGATATAATGGAAATAAAGCATTATAGCAAAGTCTGAGAGGGCCTTGCTGAGGTAGCAGGAAGACAGCTATGTAATATTTCCTGCAACCAGAAGGGAAGAACAAAATGAGAGGTGGCCTGGGGATGTCAGAAGCCAGCCAAACAATTCACTGAGAAAGCGCTCTGTCTGTGACAGTACTTCAGCCTTTAAACTCTGCGAGCTGAGCTGCAAGGCTGGTGGTCCCCTGGTGATTCGATGCTCAGCCAAGGCTGGCTGAAAATGGAAGAACTCAGACGCCTCGGCTGTGAATGAAGAAATAAGCAGGGAGACAAAAGGAAACATGCTATGGCATTTTCTAAATATTTACCACCGGGAGTTGACTATTCAGTGAGAGGAGCCAGCTCTGGCAGTGAAGTCCCCTGACTGCTTCCTACATTCTCCTTTGATCTCTAGCTCCACCTTCCAAGTCAAGAGACCTACACCTCCCGGGGCTGTCAGAGGAGAGACACATATCTGATAACCCCAACAAATGCAGAGTGGTGATCTAGCGCACCTAGCAACGTATGCGCTCTTCCTCCCATGTTCCTTCCCCACAACGGAGTAACCCAAAACATCTGCCCCAAAACATCTGCCGGTCAAGACTGGAAGTCCAAACTACTCTATAGACAAAACACCCATGCACAAGTATCCTCATCTGTATTTCTGTCTTACCACATCTGCCTGTGTGACTTCAGAGCCCAGTATCCATGGGCTTCCCTGCCAAGCATCATTATAAAATCAAATTTCTCATCAGCCCACATAATAGCTATTTTCCTTCCTGATGCTCCCAACTCAATTGATAAGTGTTAATCTGGAGGTTGGGAGTGATGGAGAGTGCATCATAGACAATGAACAAACGTAATTACTTCAAACTTCCCACTGGTCATGTTTTCTGCCTTTTCATGTCTTGGGCAGAGTTTGATTTTGGACAGAGTGTTTGATTTTGAAATAATATTCTTCAAGAGCAATTTGGTGATTAGGTTAGATTAAAAATAGGTATCTGGGGACTAGAGAGATGACCCAGCAGTTAAGAGTGTGTACTGCTCTTGCAAAGGACACAGATTCTGTTCCCAGCACCCACAAAGGCTCACAGTCCTCTGTAACTCCAGTTCCAGGTGATCCAACGCTCTCTTCTGGCCCCATATAGTACCAGGAACACAAGTGGTACACATATAGACATTTAGGCTAAATAGTCATATACATGAAAAACAAAAATTTTTATCAAATAAACATAAAACCAAACAGGTACCTGACAATCCCAGTAGTTCTTTCTCATCCTCCAGAAATGCTACATAATAAGACGCCTTGAGATGTGTACTGCCTGTAGATAATGTAATGTGCATACCTTTTATATCGGATAATGCACATATACATCTACATATGTTAACAAGCATTGGGGAAATTAGAGATCAGCTTAGCATTTAATGATCACAAAGATATTCTCTTTTCCCTATCCTAGGATGTTTTCATTTTCGTTCCCGGTTTTGAATTTCACTAAGCTGTAAATATTGGATATTGAAGAACACTCTTGCTCATCTTCCCCAAAGGAATGAAAACCTCCATGGTTTGAATGGACAGAACTGCAGGAAACAGACCTCATTTGCCATGGGAAAGAAAGAAACACAGGGAAGAAATGGGTTAGAATGGCAACAAGCAAGGAAATAACATAAATGACCAGGTAAGCGGCAGCCAAGGCTCACCTTTAAGCAAGCGATCACATAAACAGAAGGCTAGATTCAGTGACCTCCAAGGTTCCTTCCAACCCCAATCCTGTTTGCCTTATGAATTTTTTATAGTCACTCTGTCCCATCACACTGTCCCTGAGCATCATCAAGCCCTTCTGGCCATTTCCAGGACTCACAGGAAAATCTGTTTTGTTTTGTTTTTTTATTCTGTGTTTGACTATTGCCAAAATTATAATTCTGTCCTTGAAACAACGACCTGAAAATAATAGGCCAGGCTAAAGAACTTTCGAGCAAATAAATGGCTCGATACTGCCTTGAGGTAATATATTTTAGACTTCTCCGGTATAAGCACAATTAGGATGTGAGGCCCAAGGGGTGAAGAATGCTATAGCAAATCTGCCCAAGCTAATCCACATCCCCTGCCCAGTGTCTAATCTTAAAAATACACCAGAGCAAGCAACAGAGCCTGAATCCTGGCTTCACCTCATCTCTCATCAGCTGTGTGATGCAGACAAGTCATTTAATTCCCTGAACCCATTTCCTCACTTAAAAAAAAATGTATTATTATGGTATGTGTGCACACATGCGTGGACACTTGTGGAGGTCGGAGGGCAGCTCTGTGGAGTCCATCACCAGACTTGTACAGCCAACACCTTTACCCACTGAACCATCTCAACAGCCCTGTCTCTGCACTTTTGAAAACAGGTAATATGACTGACCTTGCAGAATTGACAATTAATACAACGATATAAAGCAATCTCTGGTCATTCATTCTTTCTCTCATTCGGTCCACAAATACCACTGCCAGTACCAGCCAGCCACAAGTACATAAACGATAGACAAAATGAAAGCTCTTATTCTCTCTATTTACCGAAAACCAACGATTTTCCAAAACTGCGGCAGACTAAGTTCAAAGCTTTCACTCACACTTAGTTTGCCTGAAATAGTCATGTTTATTGTGTCGAATGTGATGGCAGGTGGGAGTCGGCCTCCAGTTATGTCTTTCCCTCCCCAAGCTAACAATCCAACAGGTGTTGCTTCTACTACTGGACACCTTCAGAGCACTTGGAAAAAGCAATGGCTGGAGCAAGAGGCGGTATCCCAGCTCTCCACTGGGAAAGTCACTCGGGAAAACTTGATAGGCCTGTGCTGAAAGGCCCAGCCTGAATGCCTGGAAGTTTTTGGGTGTTTTCAATTCCATGAGTGGACTCTATGTCTTCCGAGAACTCAAGATTAACAGGACTAGCTAGTTCCCAGCCACCACTGGGCCACTGATAAATCGAGGCGCAACAGTAGAGGGGGTCCATCTGTGCTTTACTCAACACTAGAATTTGATAACACTTTGTATAAATGGTCGGCCTTTGGAGTCAGTTCATTTCAAGGTCGGTGGGCTCTTCTCTGTTCTAAGTTTACTATTCCTTTCGTTAGCTAGTTCCCAAGCCTCTGGGGGGTGCTGAGCAGCATATATATTATTTTGCAACTTGTAAATTATTTTACAACATTTTGCACTTGTAAGAGTTTCCCAGGGCTCATTGGAAAAGCAATATAAGTCTGATCCTGGAATAGGAAATGACTACCCTGGGTCATTGTCACAGAGCTGTTAAAAAGAGAATTCTAGAATAAAATTCTGAGCGATCTGTGAAGCTAAGGGTAGCCTAAGAGAACAGCTTAAATGATATGCCTCCCCCCCCCCCATCCCCCACCCCCCGCCTTCCTCTCCCTCTGAAGGCTCCTCTCATTCTGGAGCTGTCTGAATCACCTCCCCTTGGAAACCGAACTATATACATCCTGATTGCCACAGGCAGGGGTTTTGTGTGGCTGCCTCCGAGCATGGAGGTGACAGCCATATCCTCTCCCCACCGAAGTTCTCAGTAAAAGAGACTGTCACTGTATAATCCCATCCCACCGCGCCGGATGCATCTAAAACAGTGAATCCTTTGCATTTTTCCTTCAGTGAGTTAGGGGTGTTATTAACTCCTAGCACCTCTAATTGCTCACTGAAAACAGTGGTTTGGATATTAATAGGCTATAAATCAAGGCCCTACCTAAGGCTTGTTGTCACGGAAACTGTACTCAAGCCTCGGAGCTATTTCCCCTTTGGGAAGTCTGGGTAAGTTGGTGGGACTTGAGGATTGTGTTAAAGCTCTTATTTCTTCCACTTTCTGCTATTTCTTCGGGCCAAGTTGTTGGAACTGGCACGAAGGGGACGGGTAGAGTGGGCAGTAGACGCTTGGAGAACAGGAACTCAAAGGGCATGGGACGGGTTTGGGGGGGTCCTTGACGTACAGTTCTGGGACACTTGGTCTTTCCCTTCTCGGTCTACACAAGGCCACTCTGCACGTCTTGCCCGGCATCCGGAGGCCCGGCCCCCTCTGCTGCCCTGAACTGTCCTCCCAGCCTTGGCGCTGGGCAGCCGGGGAGCGAGCTAGCCAAGTTCCAGAAGAGGATCCGACACGCCCGGAGGTTGAGAAGCCAGGCAACCGGAGGCACAGGCGCGGACGAGTGATAGGCAGGATCACCCCCACCCCCCTTGCTCCCAGGGGAGGGTCCTGGGGGAGGCGGCCGAGAACACACACACCCCAAACCCACCCCCAGCGCCCCGGGGCAACACTCTACTAGCCAGCTTCCCGAAGCTAGCGCCCCGCTCGCCCAGCGCCTGCGAAGCCCACGCGGATTCCCGCGTCCCGGGGTGACGACTGCCGCAGCCGCCAGGGCCTCCAGTGCTCCGCACCCCTCCCGCTCCACGCTTGGCACCCAGGGCCAGGCCCCCACAGGGTCGGCGCGTCACCCGCCCCCTGGGCCCCGTGCTCCCCAGCTCTGGCTCCGGGGCACCCAGCTCCCTCCCGCCGCGCGGCCCTCGGGGACTCACCTGCGCTGGGGCTGAAGCGGCGGCCACCCCGAGCCCGGGGGCGGCGGCGCAGGGGGAGGAGGGCAGCACGGGGCTCCTGGCACAGTGGCCGCCGGGCGCCTGGTGCTGCGGAGCCGCGGACCCGCCCAGAGATATAAATAACATTATCTGAGGAGGGACATTCCTGCCGGGGGACATCGCTGCTGCCGGGACCAGATAGTCCCGCGGCGGGGGCGGGGAGGCGGGGCCGCAGCCTCCCGCAGCGCCAGGCCCGCCTTCCCCACCCACTCCTGCACCTGCCAATCAGCCTGCGCGCCCGGGGGCACCTGCCCAGCCGCTAGCGCCGCTGCCGCCTGAACCAGAGGCGCCCCAGTCCTCGCTCACCTCCCCTGATCCCGCACACCCCGAGCCCCTAGCCTAGGGAAAAGGGCTCGACTCTGCAGCTCGGGCCTAATTCGTGCGCCCGGAGCTGCAAGCCTGGCGGCGTTAAGGAGTCCTCCCAGCCTTTCCCGCCCTGCGTCCCCGCAGCCTAATGATCTGGTTTTGAAAATACATCGAACGACCCCGTTTAGGCCGTAGGGTGGGTGGATGAGGAGGGCTCCCGAGCTGTTGCGCCCCTCCTGAGATCGCTTGGAAGGGACAGATTGTTCCCGTGGGCCGGTTACGTTAGAAAGCGCGCTCCCGGCCGGCTACAACCCGCCGGTAGTAGGAGCAGACGCTGGGAGCGCAGGGGGTGGGCACTGGGCCGAGGCCCCCGCCCCCAGCCTGCGGGCTCGAGGCCGCGATTCCAGCTTTCAAGCCTAGGACTGTCCGGGAGAACCAGGCTAGGCAGGTTGGTGGCGCGCAGCCTGCAGTCGCACATTGCAGGGGCCCGTAATCAACAGGCAAATGGGCACACCAGCCCACCTGAACCTTCCTGTGAGCCCGGGTCTCTTGGCAGGACTTGGCTTTCCCACTGCAAGCTTTGGTGGGGTGGGGTCCAGTAGGCCAGAACCAAGAGTGCCTAGGAAGAACCGTCCGTAAAGCATCTAGGATCGGCTAGGGAGAGTGATACAGGCGAACATGGGCGGCTTGCAGGGCAAGCTGTTTCCTTGACTTCTCAACAATACAAGGTCATTGCTCTGTAAGGTTTGCTGCGCGCCTTGCTGTACCTTTCATCATTTTCTTGTTTTGGGTTTTTTGGTTTTTGTTTTATTTTTTTTCTCCGCACACTGTGCCTAGGATGATCTCTCACGGACCATCAACCCAGGTAATCACAGGTATATTGGAGACAGCAGTGGCGATAAAAAAGAGTGTAGATGCAGAAGGAAGTTTTAACTTTGATGATCCCAGGAATTCTTAAGAAGAAACAGCCTTACTCTTGACTTGTTGGCTTGGGTGTATAATTATGCTGTTTTCTAGGATTCATCTGCGAAGGGTGTTCAATTGCCAGATGTTCAAGCTCAGCTTGAGTGTTAAAGGTACGCAAAAGATATTGCACTGCCTGCTGCAGTCACACTTTTTGAGAGTAGGTATTTGGACAGTAAGGAATGCTAAATGGTACAAAATCCACAGGTATTACAAAGCCACAGGACTCTCCACTTCCTCTTGCCTGAGTCCTTATTACATAGCGATTCCCTAATGGTACTAGTATTCCAGGGAAGAGGACACAATGGCCAGGGTCACCCTAGAGGTTAGCAGTGGTTCCCCTCCCCTTTCCCACCGTCCGATGACATCTAGAATCCTTTGTGGGGAGCTGGGGCTGGGGCTCTTCAGGAGAGCCCACGGTTAGCACTCCAAAGGCCCTGGGGCTCCTCAATGATAGATATATATTATTTATATAATATATCCCAATAATAAATATCCCAAATAATTTACTTTGCTTGTTATTGAGTTAAAAAACTGTCCTTTTAAGAACCAAATTCTGGCAAAAACCAAAAAGCAAATACAGGCCAACTTCAAAAGCTGAGACTTACATATCACAAGTAGAAATCCTTGATCTATTTTTTGAAAGAAAAAAAAGGGGGGAGGGAAATTATGTATTTATATTTTTTAAACCCTGTGTGACTAAACTTATTAAATAAATTCATGAATCCCAGAATTGCAGCTTTGCTGCTACATAATTTTATATTACAGGAAACAGATAATTCTTAGCTATAGGGTTGTGGCTCAGAACTGAATGGTTGCACACACATTTTCCTTTGGAGCACTCAAATTTTTAATTTTCAACCACAAGAAAAAAAATTAATACCATGAAAGCCCCAAAGCAGCCGACAGATTACCCCAAGATTTTACAAACCGGCTCGTCTACTGTGCCTATCTCCACTTTAGCTGGACAATAAATAATTCAGTACAGCCTCATTTGCTGCAGATCCCGTTATCCTGACAGCATCCCCAAATGCATCTCAGCTAACAGAGTTACAGTGAAGTGATAAATCAGAACCCGGTGAGAGAGGAAGTTTAGAGGTGTGGAGAGAAAGGCCATTGCCCAGCAAGGGGCTGTGAAAGGGGGAAAAAAGGAAACACTGATAGACCGGCTCACTGTCAAGGTCATGATTGAGAAGGAGAGCCTTCAGGGAGCTTCTTCGAAGATTATAAAGTATCTTTAAGAACTCTCTACGTGAGATAAAGATGGGCACTCAACTTCCTTGGTCAGGGGACTGTGCCTGCCCATGTTGACACCTTGTACTACTTCCTTCCAAGCTTCCCAGTTAACCTACAGCTCTGGAAGGGTTCTGGGACCAGAAGGGAAAGCATATACTTAAGACTATAGTAGAAGCTGTCAGTCAAGAAGTCGGGGAGAGCCTCAGAGCCTGGGTCCCCAGCTCTAGCTGAAGGCAATAGGTGAGGTCCAGAGGATGTAAGTAAAAAGTAAGGACACTAGAGGCATCTAACTGCAGGGGAACTTTCACTGTTATTATCATTCTCTCTCTTTCTCTCTCTCTCTCTCTCTCTCTCTCTCTCTCTCTCTCTCTCTCTCTTTCTCTCTCTCTCTCTCTCTCTCTCAGTTCTTGGAGAGTTTCTTACAACATGTTTGGATCATATCTGCCCCCTAGCTCTTCTCAGATCCACCCTCTCCTTTCCCTACCCACCCAATTTCATGTCCTCCCCCCCCCCACTCTTTACTTTGTGCTGCCCTTAGTCTATTTTTATTGAATCCCCAAACCGAAGCTATTTAAATAAACCACTTTGAATTAAACATGAACATATATATTAGAAAGGTACTCAAAAGCAAATATCAAGCCAAGCCTGATCAGTTCAAATCCTTAGCAACAATAATGAAGAAATGAAGAACTCAGGATTCTAACATGTATTTTAATTCATGATTCTAACATGTACTTTAACTGAGCTACCTTTCAGGAAACGAAACTGGGTTTTCCTTCCCATGGTCTGGGATTATCCACGGGCGCCACATCCTTCAGAACTTGCAAAGGCAGAGAAGCAGTAAGGCTAATTGAAAAAGCACACCGTTGAGAATCCAGAGAGGCTGTGGCCTGGGCATCAAGCCTTTGCCTTCAAGTGCCTCAGTCACAGCTCCTGGTTGCCTGTGTGGTCTCCTAACTGCCCTCCCCTTCTCCCATTCCATTCTTCTTCCACACAGCAGCCAAATTCTTCTCCAAGAAGGAAATCAGATCAAAGCCATTATTACTTTCCGGATATAGTTCTAAGCACTCGGCATGGTCCATGACACATGAGACAAACTTAGTAAAGATATGACAATCAAATAAATGAACAAATCAAGAAACTTACAAAAGAGGTTGTCATCTTGGAGACCAACCAGAGAAGTAATTAAAAGACTCCCCCCACCCCCACCTCCGACATATATATATATATGTATATGCACATTATATGTGATTTTTTAAAATGAGATTTCCTTTCTATTTATGTCAAATAAGGTTTTATCTAAATGAATTCACATCCTCTGAGATGTAATTAACAAAACTGTGCCTGAATTTTACCAGCTCCTCCACCACCTCAGCACATCCACGCCTAACTTACCGTCTGTGGGCCAGAACAGAGGTTGGTTAATTAAAGAGTCCTTCTGCTTATTACTACCACCCAGCTCACTTACAGGTCTTTCCTCTTCGTGTCTCATGGATACCAAGGTAAAGCAAACAGTGACGGTTCAGGTGGCGTTTGTCTCTTATTGCTCTATTCTCTCGGTACCATAGCCCTCAGACAGTCACCCCATTCCAGTCCCCATGCTCCAACATTCCTAGATCTTGAGCACACAAGACTAAGGCCACAGGAACGTAGATCAAAGTGTGTTATAAGGAATTTGAGTTAATGTTTTGACATTGACTACCTTGCATATTCCACCGAGTAGATATTCTTTATGTGGATAATCAGGAGAACCTGATCCCCAAACCTATGTCTTTATCCTTTATTAATATTTATCAGACAGGAACTCAGACCACAGGGAGAATTTATAATTTGAAAACTGGCTTGGAGGTGGCTGGAGAGCTGGCTCAGCAGGTAAGAGCTCTTGTTGCTTTACAGAGGGCCCAGGTTTGCTTCCTTGTACTCACATAGTGGTTCACACAGTGGTTCACTTCCATTTCAGGGGAGCCAATGCCTTCTTCTGACCTCTGAGAGCACCAGCCATACATGATCATACAGGCAGGCAAAACACTCGTACACATAAAATAAACAAATTTAAAGAAATTGCAATTGAGTTTGTACTAAAGAATGATAGCTACCCTACCGTGCCGACAATTCAACTAATTAAACAATTTTCTGTAGATGTGATAATTGTTTCCAACATAAATGATCTTGTTAATTGTTTTGTTTGCAAGTAAGCAGTTACCAAATTCACAGTATTTTTTTTCATAATATTAACCAAGACCTTTGGGAAAATTTCAATAAAGTTTGGAAAGAATCAGCCATAAAAAGCTCCATTACCTCTGCAAATTAATTTCACTTTCTATTCTGTGGGTTATTTCTACAGCTGCTCAGCTTCTGTTTGAATATTTCCTCAATGTTTTGAAGTCTATAAGAAACAATAATTCAGCTTAAATATGATGTATTTTGTAGAATACATACAGGATATAATTGGTTCTTGCCAGAACCAATTTCTTTTCTTTTCTTTTTCATTGACAAGTTCTATTTTTTATTTATTTATTTATTTATTTATTATTTCTTTATTTATTTAATTTATTATTTTTTTCAAGACAGGGTTTCCCTGTGTAGCCATAGTTGTCCTGGAACTCAATCTGTAGCCCAGGCTGGTCTTGAACTCACAGAGATCCCCCTGCCTCTGCTTCCCCAGTGCTGAGATGAAAGGCCTGTGCCACCACCCAGCGGCAAGTTCCATTTTTAAAAAGTTATCATTTTCTTTCTCTCAAATGTTTTATTTGATTTCATGAAATAAATTGCTACTATTATCTTCATTGTTGGGTCAAGAATCTTAGAGTTTAAGTAATTTCCCAAAGACAACATGAACTCCAAATCTCATGCTTATTAGAGTTGTTTTTTCAGGAGGTAGTAATTCAGGGTTTTGTTTGTTTGTTTGTTTGTTTTGCTTTTTTGTTTTTTGTTTTTTTTT
>CABHPR010131319.1:0-22134 GCA_902168415.1 Peromyscus melanophrys
TTTTTTTATTATAAAACCTTTTAAGATTCATGGTGCGTGCGTGCATGCGTGCATGTGTGTGTGTGTATAATACATTCATTGGATTGAATAAATAAGTTTAAATGGCTGGGTAGTTCAATATTGTCTGTTTTTAAGCTGTGGAGGCAGAGAATCTGGTAACTGGCCTGTGAAACTAGAAGACTCAGAAGTTCAATTCCAGTGCAAAAGATGAAGAAAATTCCTGAAGTCTTGCTAATATTCATTCATTAGAAGATCAAAATAGCTGGGCTTTGTGGAGGATTCAGCAATACTAGTAGATATATTCACTTGAGAAGTAAGGAAAACAATGTTGATATTTCCTTTTACTTTTAAATCTGACCATTTTGGGGACTTCATCTTAATTAATAATCTCTGCAACATCTTAACAACCATGCCCACAAGTATATCTCCTCAGTGATGCAAAAATCACATGAAATACACAATTAGATCGTCATACTGAGTTAGAGCTTTTCCTCCTAATTATTATCTATTGACTAAGATGAAACCCATTTCAGAATGACAATGTATCTCACTGATGGATTGTTGCACTGGCATGTGCCTGCCTCAGGGTTCCATCCACAGCACCAGTATCAGCAGAAGAAAATGGCATATTCAGCTTTACAGTCATTGTGTATTGCATGAAAAATTTTGAATTATCCAGTAACATTCTCAAGTGTGGTGAGCCACAAGAATATGTTGTAAGGAGTCCAGCTGACTAACAATTACAAATTCTCTCCCTATGAAAGCTCACCCATGAGGCCTACATCCTTATGATTTATAGCTATAAAATAATACACCACTTATTTCACTGCTTTTCAATTTTATGAATGCCTAGAGCTCATGTATGGACAGAGGCATTACATGTACTCCAAGAGCTCCTAAGAATTGGTGCTTATCTTTTCATATCTCCCACTAAAGGCAGTCATTATTACCCCTAGGCCAAGCCACAAAGTTACACCTAAGCCTCTAGGACCTTCTCATTGATATTGTCAAATGTCCTGATGTTTTATAATGTCAAATAGCGGATGTGCTTACATGTTTTCACAGGACATTGACCTGCCTTTATTAATCCTGGATTTCCTGACCACACCATATTCTAGGCCACTGCAGGACAGAGGTGCTCTAAAGCTGCCAGTTTAATTGCAGGCTGTTAATTACTCACAGATTCTTAATACTGAGCTTTGACTTTATGAATAAATTGATACAATTCCAGATCCTTCTGTTGAACTGTTCATCAGTGATATCAAAACTTAAAGAAATATTATTATATATAATTCCATTTCAAATGTATTTTATTAATTCTGATGAAAAAATAAACAAGATTTGAGATATATATAAATGAAACCTTACAGATTTCATTCTCTGATTATCCTACTGTATTGTTAAGGCTCCAATGATTCATAATTTTACTCTGACATAATTTACTACTGTTATATTGCTAGTATGTCTAAAGATTTTGTTCTTAAGAAGGTTCTTATAAGCTTCAGGAGATCAAAATTTACCAACACTCACAAGCAAAGAAGGACCACTCACAAGCCAAGATAGACTGTGAGGAACATAACCTGACTACAGTTTATATCTCCCACTTACAAATTTTCTTCTTCTTCTCTGGGGAGGGGGGATCCTTCTCTCTCTCTGGCCTAAAATCCCCTTCTCTCATCTGCTAACTATACCTTTAATATTCCATAGGTACACCTAAGAGAAAAAGTTTCATCTTTAAAACTCCTCATCTTTAAAACTCCTCAACTTCATGTTTTACCATTAATACATATGTTTGTTCCCAGAAGAAATTTTAATAGCCTAAAGAGTTACAGATTTTCATCATCTGGATCATGGACCTGTTGTCTAGCTGCAAGTCTGCATCCTACCCTCTAGCCCACACGGATGTGCTGTCCAGCTCAACTGTGCACCCCGCCTTCCTGCCATGAGACAAGAAATCCTGCTATACATCTCTCACAGAGCCTAAAAAAGCCTGCACTTCCTGGAATTCCAATGCATTCCAGCCTTCATTACCCTCAGCTCTGCCCACATATCAGCAGGAAGTAACCATGAGAGATTTCTATAGCCCCTTTGTCACATACCCCTTTTTCTGAACTGAGCTCTTCAGCCCAGAGACTGGACTGCCCTTAAAAAATGTTCTATTATTAATTTTATAAATTCTGCCCATGATCCTGAAATGTATATACTATCAGATATTCCCTCATGTACTTTTCACAATTGTTCTATATGTAAGTCTTACTATATAAACCCTGACACAGGTTATTACTGTCCTCTCATAGCTTATGGTTTAATATTGCATTGATTACAAGTTTAAATTAGGTAAGCTGCAGCTGCAGCCTTGGTCCCACAGATGATTCAGGTAATTTTATCTAACTATACCTCCTTAAAATACAGTTTAGCCAAATCTATACCACTACCAGAGATTAATAGATAGAGTCAAAGTTCCTAACTAATCATTTCTTTTTGATTAAGTCAGAATCATAATATTTAGACACATTTGAACATATTAGATAGACTAGCTAATGATGGATTTTTGTTTTTCCTCTGCTCCCCTCCTTGGAAAATATTCTAGTTATATACAAATATACCAATTAGATGATTAAACTAATTCTCAGCTTACCATCTATATATATTATTAATTATAAATATATTTTATAGATTTTAAGTATATATTATTGATACAAGTATTGATTATATATCAATATTTACTGGCTGTTACTTATCATTTATTCCAGTCATCTCCAACCCCAATATTAATCCACATCATTCATTGCCCTAGAGAAAATTAAACATCTTTTTTCACTATACAAGGAAAGAAGAATAGTGGGGAGCCACAAGAATACGTTATAAGGAGTCCAGCTGTGTATTAAAGCTATACCTTGACCAGGCCAGAGGTCAGTCAAGTGGGAAGCCATCCAGCATGGACTATTTGGTGTTACACAGCTTAATATTCAGCTGTGACTTGTTATGAGTTTCTTGTGCTCACAATTCCCGTAGAATGTGTGTGTGAACTTCCTACTTGGGCCAGTACTTGGATAAGGTCACATAGGCAAAGCCAAGCAGGCAGTAGATGCATAGCTTTGTTTCTTGTGCAAATGAAGCTCATCCCCTTACCTTGAGGCCTAGTTGCTCTCCAGAGCAATTGACTGAGAACAAAAGAGGTTGTTACATATCAAAGTGGAAGGAGGGTGGAGCAACATTCCTGAGGAGGCAGAGAACCATGTGGCTTGGGGAAGAAGAAACAGGCATTTTCTGTAGAGGCAGACAGAAAGGCATGACCAGGGCGAAGGGAAGAACACAGAGGTTTTGTAGATGGTAAGGCAGAACTCTTGTAGAGTTCATCAGAGCCAGGAGTAGAGAGCAAGTAAAGATGGAGGGCAAAGAAACAGAGGATGAAGATGAGGCTGGAAGCATAAGAGCTTAGTTGTCAACAGGACAATGAGAGGACAGTAAAAGAGGAGACAAAGAGGAACTGAGTGTTAGGGTGGAACTGAAGCTATGTAGACAGGATTTCATCTCAGAGAAATAAAGTAGACTATTGAGAGCTGCTGGTAGTGAAAGTCCATGAGAGTATACAGCAGTGACAACTAGTGTTCAGAAGGTCAACCTATCAGAACTAAGGGTTCTGTTAGTGGAAACCATCACATAAGGTGTTATGGGAATACTGCCTTTTGAATGAACTGGCTGTCTCTTGTTGTAAACTTCTTGTGCAATAACAGCTATGATTCTCCCCATCTACCGTGCATCTCCATGTTATGTGTACATGTGATCTCACAATTGCATCTCAATCTTGGGCACAACTTTCCCTATACATTTGGAGTAATTGGACAACTGTCCCCAGCTGTGTTTATTTTTCATTAACATGTATCTGGCTAGGGCCATTCTCCGGACAAAAGTATTTCAGCAAAGATACCTTTTTCCAAGGACAAGACTGCACATAGATAAACATTAGCTCATCTCACTCACAGATAAAGAAAAGAACCACTAACAATTAAATTCTCAACCTGTTACCTTCACCCTGGGTTATTTACACAAGACCCTAATTTAAGAGATTTACTGCTCACATCCCTGGGATGATGTTTTAGCCATTTGCTAGTTACTGAGTTAAGGCAGTTACTTCCCACTGACCCAAGGAGATTGCCTTCAAGGCCAGGCAGGTGATAGGTGCCAAGCTTCTTTCTTGTGCAAATTAAGTTTTAACTCCTCCTCAGCCAGGTGCTATTCCTAGATTTTCTCCTCAGCAATTACTCTGAGTGAAAGTGCTTTTACTAACGGAATACTACATGCTCTGACATAGGCTGCTTAGCCACCTAACATAAGTCCCCCTCCCTATCAGAAAGCAGCTGCAGCTGGGATGAGTGGGGAAAGTGGCGCCAAAGACAGTTTGCTTTCTTGTGACTTACTGACCCCTAACATTTTATCTAACCATTTCTAGATTATAGTTTGAGCACATAAATTCCCTAATTGATCTTAGCCTTTAGTTGACCCTACCAGAGAACTCCCCTTTAGTCACTCCCCTTTGAGGATGTAATTGGAAGCTGACAATTAATTGCTTTATGTGTGGGTCCTTATCACCTCTCTCTCTGAGACCCTGAAAACTTCAAGCCTCACATTGCTTTACCAAAGAATTATTGTGTGGGTATATATACTGGTTTTCTGAGAGCACTGAGAGAGACTTGATGGAGAAGAACAAAGATGAGGATGGAGATGGAAAGAACTAGGTAGAACGATGAGAGAACAGCAGAAGGGACTGAGAGCAGGAAGGACTGAGAGCAGGAGGGACTGAGAGGAACTAAGTAAGAGAACAGAAAAGAAACCGTGCAGATAGAATCGTCATAGAAGAATAAAGTAAATGGATTAAAGAACTCAGTGTGCTTAGATTCATTGAATATCCCTCAGATTAGAATCCTCAGCTGGTTGGTAGACTCTTCTGCGGACCCTGGGAGCAAGCAATATAGGCTGGACCTAATATTGCTTGCGTTAGTAGACTGACAATGAGCTTGTGGTATCTACATTTTTTTCCTGTCCTGAATGCCTGATGGAGCTGTAGCTGTATAGATAGAATTTTTCTTAGAGGAATAAAGTTAACAGACATAGGAGCATAGTGTACATAGATTTTTTTTTCCCTTAGATATCCCATACCAGATGTAGCGTCTTCCCCAGACTTAGGCAATCCATACTCAAGAAGAAATCTGTAGCTTGAAGCTTGTAAGTTTTATACTTGATAGCAGTATAGTCAGTCTCAAAGAAATGAGCATGTGTAAAATCATTTTCACATAAGGCTGGAACTTGTCACATATTCAAACCTTTGGAAGCCATTTCTCTTACCCATAGATTGTAATTCTGTGTTGTTGTTTTAGAACAGAAGCAAAAGACTATAAGTGCAACAAACAAAATTAATTTAGAATGCTTGCCACACAGGAAAAAGAAGAACTCACAGGTGACAGGTAACTTTTCAAACCATTGTGAGACCAAAATGAGCCATCTTAGAAATAAGACCAAAATGCTTTCACCCAAAAACTAAGGCCTAAGATTTCTCCTTCTAGGAATAGGCCATTAGTTACTGAAACCAGTCAGTTCAGATTCCAGAAACCAGGAAGTGCAAAAGTACAGAGTCACAAGGTAGTCACCAGGTAATGAATGCTGGACTATAGAATGTCCCAACCTTGGTTTCTAGGGTAACTGACCATAAAAATGTCGCCACCTGAGGGCAGCCAATGAGCAATGGTGGCAGGCAACCACTCCCTTAGAAGTAAGATTAAGCCATGATTTCTAGAAAGCCCCCAGAAGCGAGCCAATCAGAATTGTACCCATACTAGCACCCCTAAATCATGTAACCTTGTGATTTTTCCCTTTAAAAACTGAGCTTGCAGACAGGCGGGCACTTTCTCCAGCCTCCACTGTGTTGGATGTATTGGACAAAGTCAGTCCCTGCCTAGGCTTGTATTGCTTTTGGATATCCAGAATTAAACCTTGCTTTTGCATTCCGGCATGCTCATCTTTGGTGGTCTCTCTGGGGGTCACGATCTGGGCATAACACCATAATATGACCAAAATGCAAGCTTCTAACTGACTGTTTTAAATCCATTCTTTCAATAATTTCTGAACTTTAATGCAAGTTCTGTGAAGTTCACATATTTTTAAAAAGGATAAACCACAGGCTGAGAGGTTGAAAGTGTTCAATTGGAACATTTACTCACCCCTGAACAAGCTGGGAAACCCTGTCTACCACACTTTCTCCAACCTACTTGCACTGAGAAAACTCTGAACAAAGGAATGGCATCAGAAGTCCATTTTTGCATTTCTGTCAGTCAATGCAGCCTGCCCAACAGGACCAGTCCACCCAAATGCCCACCCAGGGGCATAGCTTTTGACAACACTGGGGCACAGTCTAGTTCCTGACTGGCATTTCATCACCTCTCACCTAATGTCTATAAAACCTCCCTTCTTTTGCCCAGGGGCACAACTTCTCCACAGGTTCTCTGGGACCCATGAACATGCCTGCAACCAACACCCAATAAACTTGCATTTAACTGCTTTTTAATGTTGTCTGGTCTGGCCTTTTGCATTTGGCAGAAACATATCAAAAAGAAATAATTCAAAAACATATTTTAGATATTTTTGGTGGTAAATTATTAACAAGAAATACCATAAATTAGTTTTCCCTAAAACTTGTGAATATTACCAAAATTGCACACGTGACATTTCAACATGTCTTTAAGGACAATTTATGAATACTGTTCTGCTGTGGAATGTCTTTCTGTACACTGTGAATATATGTTATCCTCATTGGTTAATAAATAAACTGCTTTGGCCTATGGCAAGGCAGCTTAGAGGCAGGCAGGAAATCCAAGCAGAGATACAGGAAAGAGACAAGCAGGAAGAGGAAACACCAGCCTTCTGCCCAAGGAACAACAAGATGCTAGCAGACCGCTAATGCCACAGCTACTTGGCAACATATAGCATAATGGAAATGGTTAATTTAATATTAAAGAACTAGCTTCCAAGAAGCCTGAGCCATAGGTCATACTGTTTGTAATTAATATAAGCCTCTGTGTATTTACTTGTGACCAAGCAGCTGTGGGACCAAGTGGGACAAAGGAAAACTTCCTACTGCAAGGCTCTCTGGGTTGAGGTTATAGAATTCTTTTTTTTTTTTTATTTAGATCACTCACTGTAAAATATGATAATAAATATTTTCATATTTGAAAAGTAGCTATGTTTTATCTATTTTCTTCATTCTGAGAACAATTTACAAAAATATTACAAATTAACAGATTGCAAGAATAATTATTAAATGCAAATGTATTGCTACTTTGTGGACCAGCTGTCTTGTACAAGTAACAGACACTTTCATGTTCATCAAAACATTTGTGATCATCCTCAAGAAGATGGGGCCTGTTGATATTTCTTCATCAAAGGAGTGTTAGGGAAGGATGATTAGACCTCACTTGACATTGTAGGTACTATATTCTGCAGCCCCTGTTAGATGTGGATAAGCCTAACCCAGCTGTGCATGGACTCAGGTGGTATATAGGGAATGGAAGGTTAACAGAAGGGACATTTTCATCTATGCAGCTGAGGGAAAATTATTGTCTATGCTGGGAGAAAGTTTTTTGTGATGCAGATATTTTGAGGGTAACCTCACTTTTTCAATCATTAACTTTTTTATTCATTTTACATACACAGTTTCCCCTCCTTCTTCTCTTCCCGTTCACTCCTACCACTTCCTTTCTACCCACCCCCATCCATTTCTCAGAAAGGGTAAGGCCACCCATGGGAGTCAACAGAGCATGGCATATCAAGTTGAGGTAGGACCAAGCTCCTCCCCCTGCATCAAGGCTAAGTGAGGCATCTCACCAGAGAGAATAGGTTCAAAATGGCAGGTCATGTGCTAGGGACAGATCTTGGTTGGGATTCCAGTCAAAGAGAGGGAAAAGGGATTACATAAGCAAGGTAGGGGAGTTTCAAGATTATAATGGGAAAATCTCATTTTTGTAAGTAACGCATCACCTATGCTTCCAAAGGAGAAAGAATAAAATCGTTGGTTCACCAATGATTAGAATTGCTCTTTTTGTTCTGTAGTTAGAGCCCTATCTTGGAGAAGTAGACATTCCTTCAGATAATCTGCTCCTCCTTTCCTATATGCATAGAATGATATGAAATAGTTCTAGATTGCGAAATAAGTTCATTTATTGAAAGTTCTCACCCTCAAAAACTATGTCACATCAAAGGCCATGACAATGTCAGGGGTCTGGGACACTACCTGGAGCCATCTTAGTGTTTGAAGGCTATGTTGCCACTGTGGCCATGTCAATCTGAGCTGCCACCTGGGGCAATAGTGAAATCCTAGCCTGGATTACTGATGACCATGTCTGAGTCTGTAGTTCTACCATGGTCTGTGGCCCATGTTTCCACCAAAGGTCACATGGATGCCCAGGGTCTAGGCCACAACCTGTGGCCATTTTGGTGTCTGGGTCCATGTCAATCTGAGTGGCCTGTGCTGCCACATAAGGCCATGGTGTTGTCTGTGCCCAGGAAGTTGCCAAAGGCCATGTCTGAGTCTGTAGACCTACCATAGCCAGGGTCTGAGTTGATATCCATGGCTCCTATTATCACTGAGGGCTGTGCAGATGCCTGGCACCTGATTAGCCACCTGAGACCCTGTTGGTATCCAAGAGACATGCTGCTGCTGGGCCCATACTGATCTGGGTAACTTGTGCTGCCACCTGGGGACATGGTGAAGTCCGGGCTGAGCTGTTGCCAAGGCCATGTCTGGGTCCAAGGTTTGCTGGAGCTGGGGTCTGTGTTAAAATCCATGGCCCATGTTACCACAGGGGGATATAGGAACCATGCATGTTGAAATGCGAGGACCATACTGAGCTGGCCCAGCCCTTCACTGGCATTGTGCCTCTCTGGACACTGCAGCAGGAAATCTGGCTCTACCTCTCATGACAGAACTGGCCTCTGCAGTCGAGAAGGATGACCCCACTACTCACCAGGGGTGTGAGAGAACTGGCTCCTCCCCACACCTGAGGGAGGTGGTCTCAGTGGCCCAAACATATAATCTCAGCTACCACATCCTGGGCTTTAGGCTGGGCTGCTTAACATCTACCCTATCTATGAATCTATGACATGCTGGAGCATATGAAGGGTCTGCAGGATCCCCATGACTCTGGAAAACAGCAGGAAATCCAAGAGAGGTTTTAGTGAGGGTTCAGTGATGATGGTGTGTCAGAAGCCGGTGGCCTTGAACCAGACCAATGACACATTACACTGAACATTTACTGGTAGGGCTGATTAGACAAAACGGGATACTGTGTGACACATCATAGCTCCCAATGCCATTAGCACGAATGAAGAGGTGTTGGATAGATTGGAAAGATGGAGGAGCAAGGTAGTATTTTTGTTAGTTTTGTTTTGTTTTTAATTAATTTAGGGGGAGTTATTTAAGGGGAGATGCTGCAGGTGAATATGGAGGTACTGCGAGATGAGCAGAATTGGGATGCATGATGTGAAATTACCAAAGAATACAAAAAAGAATTAAAGAATTATGATTATGATTATTATATAATCATGTCACACACCAAAAAGCTTTTTGTTATGTGCCAAATACCTAAAACTGGGATATTTTTATAAAGTTATCATTACATTTAAAATAAATAACAATTTCAATGAAAATTGATTATATTTTCCAAAAGAGGGAAAAAATTGAATGAGAAAAAAGATATTAATTCACTTTATACAAAATATCATTAATGTGTATCTTTATAGAAAAATACTAAATTTTCCTGTGTATTTCTGCATATGGTATGTCATATGATATGATATGCTATGATAGTTGTTTTTGTTTTGTTTTTATTTGATTTTTGCAGTAGGAGTAAGGAAGAGTTCAAACCCAAGTTCTAACAAATAACAAGCACGTATCTACCATTGTACTATATACCTAATCCTGTACTATAGTGTTGCATTTGATATATGTTAAGAACTTTTAAATTGTTCTTTTGTAAATAATATTTTTAATACTTGATGATTTCATACAATGTATTTTTATCATACTCACTTTTCTTACCCAAATCTTTCAAGATTCACTACCACTTCACTACTCACCCAAATCCATGTTCTCTTTCTTTTAAAACATACCTAGTCCAATTTGTGTTGTCTGAATCTCATAGATACAAGGTCATCCACTAGAGTGTGGTCCAGATGCCAGAAAACTCATCCATATAGAAAACTGATTCTACCTCTCCAAGGAAATATCAATTTGCAATAACTCCTCAAGTAATTTTGAGATTTCATGTCTATGTGAACCCTCCATGCTGGGGTTTTGTCTGGCTTGTGCTTACCCAGTTCTTTTGCATACTATAAAAGCTGTACTGAGTTCATGTGTGTGAAAGCCCTGTTATGCTGAGAAAATACTGCATGTTTATAGTCATCTACATCAGCCTCTTATAATATTTCTGGCCCCTTTCCTGTAATCATCCCTGATCCTTTGAAAGGGAAGGTGTGTTAGAGACATCCAATTTAGGGCTGAATGCTCTGTAGTCTTTTACTCTTTGGACCTTGACCAGTAATGAATCACTCCATTAATCACCACTTTCTAAAAGATGCTTCTCTGGGAAGAGTTAAAAAATTGTTCTTCTTGCCTTAGATGCTAATTAACACAGAGACCTAAAACTAGTCAGTGTGCAGAGAATTACATTACACAATGTTCTACCCTAAATGAGGCATCTGTATCATACCCTTTGCATCTATGACTGACAGACCATCATAGAAGAGGGGGCAGAACAATTATAAGAGGCAGAAGAAATGGATGACTATAAGTAAATAGTATTGTCCAGACTCAACGGAGTCATCGTACATATGAAATAAAAAGTCTTATGGTGTCTAGTAGAGGCATTGTCCCCTGTTACAGGATAGCTACATTTAAACTCTTTTTACACATGTATATATTTTTGAAGCTTGTACAATAGTAGCTTTCCATAGAAGGTATTTAGTATTACTTACCCCTTGCCATACTCTTTCCTCCACCCTGTCTTCCATTCCTTCATCTCATATAACTTTTTGTTCTATATTTCTATTATCTATAGATAAATTTCTCAATGGTCTTATTAAATAAAAAACACAGAGCCAAATATAGGGGTGAAAGCATTAGAGATCAGGGAAATAATGAGAGCCACCAACCTTACCTCTCTACTTCTGCAGCTATCAAAAGGTGAGCTACTTCCTGTCTACTCACACCTTTATTGACTTGCTGTTCTGCCCTCTCATTGGCTCTTAGCCCAGCTACCTCACTTCCTTGTCACTGCCTGTCTGTGCAGACCTCCAGGTGTCTATGGTTGGTACTGGGATTAAGGGCTTGTGGCATCACCCTTGGCTCTGTTCCCTAGTGTGTCCTTGAACACACAGAGACTCTGCCTGCTGAGTGATCAGATTAAGGGCGTGTGCTACCACTGCCTGATTTTTGTGTTAATGACTTGCTATTTCCTCTGATCTCCAGGCAAACTTTATTTATTTACATACAAATAAAATATCACCACTATTATCCTTTTATATAACTTCATTCTATTTCCTCTCCCTTGAAAGACCTTGTTGGTTATTTTACAGCACTGTCCCTCATGGCTGGTCACCGCCCATGGTGGCCATGCCTGCAGAGGAGCGCGCTGATTAAAAGAATCATAGCCATGGTTACCTTTTTAGAGCTTTATTGGGGGGAGAGAGAGAGAGGGGGAGACAGAGAGAGAGAAAGAGAGAGAGACAGAGAGAGACAGAAGGGGGAGGGAGAGAGGGGGCCCGATGGGAGGAAGGAGCAGAAAGGAGAGGGAACAGAGCGCCCAACCGCTTTTTAGGCTGGGATGCTGTCGAAGGCTGATGACAAAAAAGGACCAAATCTTTACATCCCAGGCTTTCCCTCATTATAAAAAAAGCAGGTAGATGGGACTAGGGGTGTCATTCCTCATAAAAACTGCTTCCAGCTGACTTTTGGATGTTGGTTGGCTCTGCAGGGAAGGGGAGCTTTCCGAGGCAGACAGGCGTTGTGGGATGCTGTCTGTCATTCGTTGTTCTGGAGACATGTATCCTATCCCTCTTGGCTGTGGCTGGGAACTTTCTGTTTGACAAGATGCTTTTAGCTGTTACAGTTTCTTATTTGATCATCTCTGGGCTCCGGTTCTGTGGTGGTCCTGTACTATTAGCTGAACAGTGAGTTAGAACAGGGAACTGGGAAGAGAAAAGCTTGTGGTGTATGAGAATTTATTTATTTTTGAATTAGGGACAAGGCAAAGACCAGGGCCCTGTCTGTATGCACCTGAGAAACACAGGCAGTGGATCTTGAGTGAAGCAATGAGCTCTTATTTTAGGTGAAAACCTTTTTTTCATTAAGTAACTCTGAAAGTGCAATTAAATCTTTCCAGAGGTGGTAAGGCTGTCCTCTGTACCCAACAATAAAGGAGAGGTGGCATCCCAAAACTCCCAGGACTGAGTCAGTGGCTCTGGTGTCCAGAATGAAAGAAACGGATCGCATCCCTGCTGCGTTCTGGGTTCCCTGCCATGTCTGTAGCCAAGCCTAGGTCTGCTGGAGGTCTTAGCTTGATGTACCCATGCATCTTGGTGCCTGGGGGCAGTCAGCTGACACTTTGTCTTTCTAGGCGGCACCTTTAACAAGGCTGTTGATGGCCTGGCAGGGCATTCGCTAGCCCGTGGCCTTTTCCTCACTTAAAACAGGGACCCAAGCCGGGCGTTGGTGGCGCACGCTTTTAATCCCAGCACTTGGGAGGCAGAGGCAGGCGGATCTCTATGAGTTTGAGGCCAGCCTGGGCTACCAAGTGAGCTCCAGGAAAGGCGCAAAGCTACACAGAGAAACCCTGTCTTAAAAAAAAAAAAAAAAAAAAAACAGGGACCCAACAGCTTTTGGGAGTCAGTGAGTGCCAGTACTTGGCAATTTTGTTTTGGGGCTTTTATCCCTTCCCTGGCACACCTTAAATGCCACAGATGACTCTTTTTGCCTGTGCGGTCAGGAGCCTCGCTGTCTAGATGCTTAAGTTTTAGTTGGGGAGGTCTGGGGAACAAGAGACAGATTTTACTCTGTCCTGAATTTTTTTTCTGATGATTGATGGCTTAAGGACAGCTTTTGGATGATCGGTCAGTAGGAAGATTATAAACCGATACTTTCGGAAGACTTGTTTGAGGATATAAGCTGATTTTTTGGCTTAAGAGCCATCCTGATTATTGTAAACTTATTTGTATGAATCTTAGTCACTTCCAGACTCGTCTGTGTTTCTCAAGGCAGTTTGAGAATGAGCGGGTGGAGTTAAGGTGAGTTAGGGCGAGTCATAGAAGCCGCCTAAGCCCACCCATTTGTGCCTGTCCAAGCCCACCCATTTGTGCCTGTCCAAGCCCACCCATTTGAGCCCGCCCACCATCGGTGGAAGTCAGACAGAAAAGGTTGCACATGGAGACGCAGAAAGTGGGGACGGAGAAGGGTTTAGAACTTTAGCAGAAAGCTTGGAGATAAAGTAACTCTTATTTACCCGTTGGCTGGCAGAAGTTCCCGAGATGCTGTTACGTGGCCAGGTTTATGCTGTGCCCGCCCCCATCCACCAATGTATCTGCCCCTTTGTCCCATGACTGTAGCCGAGAGAAAAAATTAAAAAAAAACTAAAATAACAAACCGGGATCAGACTACAATCTTGGGCGTCCCCAAAGAGTGGAGAGAGATCCATGAACCAGCTCAGGTCATGAGTCCTCTTCATCAAGGGATCATGAGGGCTGTGGCTGCACTGCAGTTGGTCCACCCGGTAGACCAAGACAGCATTTACTTTCTCATCAGAAACGAAAATGTGCCGTTGCCCCTCATGACTGGTCACCGCCTGCAGCGGCCATGCCGGTGGAGGAGCGTGCTGATTAAAAGAATCATAGCCATGGTTACCTTTTTAGAGCTTTATTGGGGGGAGAGAGAGAGAGACAGAGAGACAGAGAGAGACAGAAGGGGGGAGAGAGAGAGGGGGCCCGACGGGAGGAAGGAGCGGAAAGGAGAGGGAACAGAGTGCCCACCCACTTTTTAGGCTGGGATGCCATTTTGAAGGCTGATGACATAAAAAATCCTTACAATCCTACTCTATGGCAAATGAATAGTATCCTGGCACATATGGATAAGGTATTCTAAAGAAATACACATATCTAAATATTCAAAGTTAGCTTCCACAAATCAGAGAAAATATTCCACATCTGTCCTTCTGAGTTGCTCAGAATGATTGTTTTAATTTCTATCATTTATCTGCAAATTTCTTAATTTTATTTTTTTTACCAGTTGGATAATATTCCATTGTGTTATTATACTACATTTTTATCATTTATTCATCAGTAACTGGGCATCTAGGCTCTTTCTGTTTTATATGAGCAGGTATGTGCTGAAGGGTTTTACAACTGGATTTCATTGTAGATATATTCCTAGGTTTTTGAGGAACCTCCACACTGATTTTCATAGTGACTACACCATTGTGTACTCCCACATGCAATGAATAAGTGATCTCCTTTCCTTATATTCATGCTAGTATTTACTTCATAAAGATTCTCAGTTCAAAAATGAAGAAATTTTGTAATGGTACTTTCTGATAACTTTAGATGTTCATTTAATTCTACATAAAATTGCATCAAATATTAACTTTATAACAATTAGTTGTATTTTGTATTATGGACTCCAAACCCCTGATGGATGACATTTCTGTTCTTAGTTATAGTAAAGTATATTGGCTTATCTTGAACTTTGAGTGACTATTTTGCTTATGTAATTTCTAACATAATTCATGGATTATTTGGAAAATTTTCAGATTGAAGCAGGTATATAAGCAATCTCTAAGTTAAAAGAGTATTTTTTATCCCTAACTCTCCCTGGCTGCAAAATTCATACAATGAAACAAAAGTTGAATATCTTTTCTGTATAATGTATACCACTCTAGTAACTCATATAGCACAGAGCACTACGTATGATGATGATCATTTGAAGAAAATGAGACAGTTAATGTAGAAAACAAATATATAAGGTCACGTTGAAATACAAGCTATACAGAAAATGACAGAGGCTTACAGTAGTAAGTTCACTTAGGTGAGTGATTAGGAGGATTTCTGTGAAATAATTATATGAGAATGAGGGACTAAATGAACAAGAAATAAGTGTCAAATAAAGATTCTTATGTGTAATTCCTATAGCTAGAACTAAGAGTATAAGTGGAGAATGTGTATATTTTCACTAATACACATTTTATTTCTTTCACTAGAATTTCTATAGCATTTTAATTTTGTGACTACTGCCACATAATTCTTAATGGATCCTATATTCATGAATGGCAACTTATGTGAGAGGAAGAGTACATTTTCCCCATTATAACCCAAATACTAAGAATTGTGACTAACTTGGGCAAAGTAGGTGTTTGATACATATTCTGTAACTGAATTTCTATATCTTTCTATCTGTCTGCATAGATAAATAACATTTGTATGATCCTACTTGTCTAGGTTGAATCTAATGGGTCTCTGTATTCTTCCCTCAGTGTTTTAGGAAAGTTTATAAGACTTATTTCTTTAATAATAAATGAGCCTATATAGTCTCTCTATTAATCAAAATCAATTGTCAGTTCCAAATTAGCTGCACATGGAAAAATTAGATTCTCTAATTGCTTTTGTGCAGTTGACTGCATGGACTCATTAAATATCTTTAAATGGCCAGTTGCTCTCTAAACTTACCAAAACAGGTAACACTTGACTAATTTCATGGGTAATGAATGAACTGTGTCTTTTATTTTACAACCTGCAGCTAATTGTCTATATGTAATTGTTCCTTAAGCAGGAACAATACTCCTTAGAAGTTGACTTTAAGTTGGAATCCAATATAGTACACATAAAAGGCCAAGTACATAAAGAAAAAATAATCAAAAAATATTACAAACAGTTAAAATGAATGACGAATATTTCCACAAGTACTAGATTCTTTTGATGACATTCTTCTTCAACAAAGTTTATTCACACATCTGTATTGACCTAATGCTTCTGTATTTGAGAAACAGCAGCTGCAGGTCATCTCTCAGTATTTCTACCACCATTTATCATTCATATGGTCTAAAGATATATCTAGATGATTTTATAGAGGATAATATTTTATGTTCATAATGTATAAGAAGCCTATTTCCTGGGCCAGCTCTCATTAAATCACTATTCAGACCAACCAGCTGGAAGCAAACATTTTCATGTCAAAATAATTTGGTTCTTTAGCAGATGTTTGGGGAACAAAGTAAAGTGAAATGTGAGATTCAAACCTTTGACTTTATACTGCATTCAACAAAAGATCATTAGTGAAAACTGCAGACCAAGTAAAACCTTTTACAATGTTGGTCAAACAAACTAAATTATAAATACTCCTAGCTAAAGTCTGTGATAATTACACATTCCATCATTGAAATCTGTCATTGAAATTCAATGAAAAAAGGTCATTTGATAATGATTTAAAAAGCTTTATTTCAAACGATGCTTCATTTTGCTGTTCCAGTAAGACAGAAAAAAATGTCAAAATCCTAATGTTTTTGAATTGATAACTTAAAAGACATTTGTAAATAAACAATATATACTTTAGTTTCTGTTAAATGATCCCAGTGGTACAATTCATAAATCTTCAATACTCCGAGAAAATATAGAATTCCCTAGAATTCTAGTGAATTTTAATATGAGCATATAGATCATGATTCACAAAATGAGCAACACTTCCCCTTACATATTTGGCTTTCCACATGTTTTCTACTTCTTTTTTTTTTCTATATTGAGTTTATATATATATATATATATATATATATATATATATATATATATATATATATATATATACATTTTAACATTTTAAAACACTACCAAAATATTAATATGTACATGCTATGTGCTAGACACTACCATATTTTTCAACTATTAACTTACTTAAATGTTTAGACCAAATAACAACTCTGGCAATGTATTGTTATAAAGTATATTTTACTGATAAATAAAATGAGGCACAATTTGGTTAAGCATCCTGCCCAAGTCACAGAGCTAATAAGTAGTTTTTAATTCAATCAGTCTAGCTTTAGAGACTGTATTTTAATCACTATCCATTATATATGAGGGCCAAACATTAAGCCAGATACAAACAAGTTGGAAGGAACAAATATTTATTTCACTGATCTCATGTGGAAATGATCATAAGTGGCATTAGATTAAGAATGACTTTTCAAAATGAGTGTTAAATGAATCATTAGTTTTCTTTAGAATTGTAAAAGAATATATAAGTGGTATTTGGGAAGTGAAATCTAATTCAAAACTTTAAGCTATCTTTTCCTTCATATGAACTAGTCACCTAGATGATTATTTTAAGTTAGATACAGAGTATATACCTTCAGTTCTATGTGTATTCATGTTATTCATGTGGGAAAGATATCATTCAAAAGGGTAACACAGTTCTATAATGCAAATAACATCCAACATTGTAAGATGGTACACTACAATCTACTGGTTACAATTTGGGTGTTAAAAGGAGCAGGGGTGTGTTATCACTACTTTTGCTACTTCTCCAGTCCTGAAACTGACTTAATAAAATCTTAACAAACATCCTCTACCATTATCTTGTGTTTCCACTCAGCTCTCCTCCCTC
The DNA here is from genome assembly GCA_902168415.1 of Peromyscus melanophrys. NCBI lineage: Eukaryota > Metazoa > Chordata > Mammalia > Rodentia > Cricetidae > Peromyscus > Peromyscus melanophrys. The sequence continues at coordinate 17,687 of CABHPR010131319.1, forward strand.
CCATAGCACTGCTTCTTATCTGTAGAGACAGTAGCATACCAACACTGTCCTCTACTGTTTGTATCTTTTACTGTTTTATTTATCTTCTTTCTTTTTCTTTACCAATTTTTCTTCTTCCTTATACATGAAGAAACCTAAAATCTTCTTCTGTTATATCTCCCAAATCCCTGAAGTTGACCTGTGTTTAGGCTATCTAGGTACATATAGTTATCTCCTCTTTTTAATATACTGTTAACCAAAGCCCACACATATTCACCACATTTTTTCTCTACTTCAATTTTTTTCAAATACTATGTATACATTTCTCTCCACTTCTTCCCATCTATCAACCTAATATTTATCAGTAGTCTTACTGTGATTGCTTACCCTTTTTGATTTCCTTTTCTATTCATCACATTAGTATATGCAGTACCACTGGACTAATTTTACTCCATAAACTACAGAGTTCTTAACAAGTGTGTGTTTTGAAGTTACATGCTATTCTATTATCACAGACAGTAAATTAATGGAAAGTAACTGTTGCTGAGGACAGTACCTAACCCATATTAGCAAACTAGGAGTAGAGTTTGGTGCCTGGGATGTCAGTCTACCAGATAAAAAATATCACCAAACTGTACTACAGCCTAGTACTTTCTAAATACTACAAACATGTCCATGGAAAAAAGAGAGACAACATGACTTAAAAACAACAATCTTAATGAATGAAATTAACTCTGGATGAAAAGATTCAAGTGTAAGACAAGTGAAAAGACAAAGTCAGCTTGCCTCATTCCAATATTATCAACCTGTTTTAGGTATTTTCTCTGTCACTATGGTAAAATACTGACCAAAAGGAAATTTTGTTGGTGATTATTTCCACATCAAATTTCATCACTGAGGGAAACACAATCTGGAAAACAAAGCCAGAACTGAAGCAGAGATCATGGAGGAATGTTGTTTATTGGCTTGCTTCCAGGATAGCACTCAGCTATTTTGCTAATAGAGACAAACCAGGCCCACCTGCCCATAGATTGCACCTCCCACAGTGACCTAGGTCCTTCTGTATCAATGAGCAAGCAAGAAAATGCCTCCACAGACAACCAGAATTGGATACTTGTGGAGACAATAAAAAATTAAATCAATGATCATATTGTAGTTAAGATACTAAATATACAGAACAAAGAAAGCACATTGAAGGCTGAAAAATAGGACAAGTAACATACAAAAGTAGGCCCATAAAAATATGTGCTGACTTTTCAATACAAACCATGAAAACAAGAATCACTTGGACTCTTGTCTTACAAATTCTGAAAAATCACAACTTCTAACCGTGATTATGTTATGCAGAAAAAAATTATCTTCATAGTTGATGGTGGAAAAAAAACCTTATCATAGATGTGCAGAGATGACCAGCCACACTATTAGAAGCCCATGGACTGTAGACTAGTGGCTTTGGAGCCCCCATGGGACTGGACTAGGTCCTCTGGATATGGAAGATGGTTGTTTGGCTTGAACTGTTTGGGAGACACTCAGGCAGGGGGATCAAGATCCGTCCCTGGTGCATGGGCAGGCTTTTGGGAGCCTGGTGTTTGTGGAGTGATGCCTTGCGCAGCCTTGATACAATGGGGAAGGGCTTGGACCCGCCTAGGCTCAGTGTGCCAAACTCTGCTGACTCCCTATGGGAGACCTTGATTTGGGGGATGTGGGGATCAGGGGTGGCTTGGGAGGGAGGGCTGGAGTGTGGGAGGAGGGAGGAAGGAGGATCTGTGTGTGTTATGTAGAGTGAGTAGAAAATTTCTTAATAAAGAAAAATGAAAAGAAAAAAAAACTTTCTCATGATAAAACAAGCTAAAGAGATTTATGACCAGCAAGTTATCCATACAAGAGATACTGGAAGGAAAGTCCACTTCAATGTGAAGAGAAAGATAAACACACTCAAGTGCCTGCATGAGGAAAAAAAATTCAATGCTTTGACACACATTAAGCAAACTACACTTTCTTCCAGAGACCCAACAGCAACCTCACATGATGGGGACCCAGGAAGGCTACCTATGCCTTCTTCTTACCCAGATACTGTCTCCCTAAGGTATCCCTGTTGTCACCACCTAGCTTATCCCTCCTCCCAGCTCATCTCCATTTCCTTGAGATTTATTGCTTCATGTGGCAAAGTGTCAAAGAACACATAGTTCCTTGACAAACATCTTTGTGCTTTCTGTGGAGCCAGATATTAAGAGACCTCCTGAGTTAGTCCCATTTCCCTGCCTGCCAGCCTGTAAACAATAAAACAGTCAACCCACTGTCCTGGAGTCTGAACCTAGAGTTCCAATAGAAATTCAGGTTTGGAACCAGCTGGAGTCTGATCTTCGAAATACAGAGAGACTCCAAAACTGAAAACTGAGTATCATTCAGCTGATCTACAATCTGATGGGTTGGGAAAATAGCAACCAAAAGAGAAAGCACTCACACAATATAGGCAACCCAGATATCCACACCGAGAAATACCACAAAAGTCATCATAAATCAAGATTCCTACATCTCAGATAAAAATCAAAAATATGAACAACCAGAACAGTATGACGCCTCTTGAAACCAGCATTCATATTGTAATAGTTCTGGGAAAAACATGATTTAGCTGAAGCAGAAAACAAGGACTTCAAAACATCACTTTTGAATATGTTCAGGGAGATTAAAGAGGATATAAATAAATGCCTCAATGAAAACTTATAAAATACAAACAGTTCAACAAAATAATGAAAACAATTCAAAATTTGAAAACATAATATAACAAAGAAATAAAAAAACTAAAATTGGAATAAAACTTAATGTAAAAAATTCAGGATATAAAACAAAGACCTTGGAGGTAAGCCTCACCAAAAAATTAAAAGACATGGAAGAAAAAAATTCAGGGCATGGAGACAAGATAGAAGAAATGAAAACTTAAAAGTAAATGTTAAACATTTTTAAATCCAGGCACACAATATCCAAGAATTATGGAACATTATAAAAAAGATCAAATCTACAAATAATAAGTGCAGAGGAAGTAAAAGAGACACAAGTAACAGGAGCAGAAAATACTATTAAGAAATCATAGAATAAAATTTCCCCAATGTGCAGGAAGAGATGCCTATCAAGTGAAACAGGGATAGAGAATATCTAATAGGACCAAGAAAGAATCTCTTCATGCCACATAATAACCAAAACACTAAATGCTCAGAACAAAGAATGGGTATTAAAAGATGAGAAAGAAAAAATACCAAGAGGTAGATGGTAAGTGCCTACTGATGAAGACTTTCTCATCTTCAAAGGTTTCAGAGACCCTTGTGCTGGATCTGACATGAATGCTTCCTTCCTGAGAAATAGACTTCATAGTACAAGGAGAGACCATGCAAGCTTCTAAGGCAAGGAAAATTCAACAGTCCTAACAATCTAGGGGGCCTGTTATTCACAAAAAGGATCAGCATGGTATGATGACCTTAAGGGTGATAGTGGCATGCATAACTTGGTGGTAACCAGCAGGTCTCTATTGGACTTAAGACAAACTCAACACCAGGGAAATCATGTCCAGTACAGAAAACCTAGCCACTTACCCGGAGCTGGTGAAACCATGGCTCTTAGAAGAGAACATACCACAACTACCTAATTAAACCAGCATAATACCTAACAACACTCTAAAAATTTGTCCTTATAACCAATAATAAGTACATTCTTCAAGCCTTCATCGAGGACACTTTTCTTTGCAACAGACAGATACCATTACAGAAAATCACCACTGACCAAAATGCAGAGTTGTGGAGCCCAGTCCCAATTAATACATCTACAACACAACTATAAGAAATTAAGGGGTGCTAATAGAGTTTTCCCTAGGGAGGAACACACCAGTTGGTTATCCACTAACAAATGGTCATCCCTGAAACATACATACAGGTAAAATTATGCAGAATGAACAGGTTATATTTAGGAATATGTATGCATATATATATACATATATATATTTATGAATATGTATGCATATACATAGATATATACATATACTAATATAACAATAATTAGTGAATACCATGAATTTAAAAGAGAGCAAGGAAAAGTATGTAAGAGGGATTGGAGAGAGGAAAGGGAAGGCAGAAATAATGAAATTATATTACAGTCTCAAAAATAAAAGAAAAATACAATATGGCAAAACCCATTGAATTCAATGAGGATAGTTCTAAGAAGAAATTTCACAGCACTAAGTTTTTACATCAAAAATCTAGAGAGATTTCATTAATAGCTTAATGAGCCAGGCTGTGGTGGTACATGCCTTTAATCCCAACAGTTGGAAGGCAAAGGCAGGTGAATCTCTTAGTTTGAAGACACCCTGTTCTACAAAGCAATTTCTGGGACAGCCAGGGATGTTACACAGAGAAACCCTTTTCTGAAAAACAAAATAATAATAATAATAATAATAATAATAATAATAATAATAATAATAA